>BMAV01020579.1:922761-1004069 GCA_019973955.1 Trichonephila inaurata madagascariensis | reverse complement strand
TAACCACGTGTAACAGTTAAAAAGCTTATTCTTTCAAGGCAAAATACGCTGTAGTATTGACCCTCGAGAAAATGAAGAAAAATTATAAACCTAATGATATATTATATAAATAATTTCAAAATTAAAATAAAATAGCGGAAGGATATTTTTATAAAAAATCAATGCTTTGAAGAAGAGAAACTGATTTTTTAAATAATATGATTGGATATTGTGTATTTCTTATTGTTTTGTCAATAAATATGGATTCTAACAGTTGACATTCGCTAAATAAGTTTTTAAGTGGAAATATGTAAATATGCGCATAAAATAAACTAACTATGTTAATCATTCGAAATGAATTCTCCCAAAATTGCTGTAGCTGTGTGCTCATTAATATATTTTAATTTAACTACTTGCAACATTTAAATTTGGATAGTTCTTGAAATTTGCTGTTTGTGATACGATATACTGATTGTGATTTTGGGAATTCCATTTATGAAATTGTAATTCAACGTAAGGTTTAATTAAAAAGTGTTTCTCGTTAGAAAACTTCAAAGAAATCTCCCACTGCTGAAAGAAGATGTGGTTTCTCAAATACTTTTTTCCATAAGTGTTTATTAAACAGAATTTAGTATACTATTTGGTGATGTTTCTCAGAAAAACCTTTTTCTTTTTGTTTCAACTTCTCGGAAGGATCTTTACTTTGTACTAATTCCTAAAGTATTGGAAAGAAATATAAATTATTCATTAAAGTCTGAAGTTCTTTACTTACCCCCATCTTCTCCCCCGCGTACAAAGATAGACCTTAACATCTCTTCTTTTCTGTTCTTATCCTCAAATACCCAGTCGTTTCCTATTTCACAGATATATACTTTATGTATTTTTTTCCATATACATTTATTTTTCTTGCTTGTTATATAAGATTCGAACAGAGGAAAAAATTCTGATTGTTTTCTTCGTTTGTTTTCGTTTTTGGACTAGATTTTTTTTCTACTTTTTTCGTGTGCTGTCTGCGAAAAAATATCATTTCGATTATGTTTTTATGAGAAAAGTATAGTTTAGGTAGGAGTTTTGTTATATTATTTTTCTATATATACTAGCAAGTCGTTCAGGATAGTTGGTAGATGGATTCTTTTTCGAAGTATGGACGATTTCGACGTTGTTGTATTTTTGCAAACAGCCATAGAAATATGTTTTCTCTTACTACGGTTTCTTTTTAAAATTGGCTCCTCTTCAAACAAAACCCGCTTTGTGTTTTATTCCTCGTAAATACCTCTTTTCATTATCCAGACGATATGTTCCAAAAGGTCTTCACTCAATACATTAGGTTTCTTCTTAAATATAGTATATGCACTAATATTAAAAAATTATGATTCATAAAAATTATTGTAAGATTAAACCTTTTATAGTATTGTTACGAAAGGAGCCGTCTGGTTTGGAAAAAAATTGAGCCAAGGAGTTTGATCTTTAGCATTTTTTAATTCGTTGTTTTTTTTTAAATAGCATATTGTTCATCGATACAGCACTCACTTTGATGTCATTGTATTGACTATGTTTGCTTTACTTGATTTTTCTTAAAATAGAAATATGGGTTAGTTTCCCTTGGAGGAAAAAACCTCCCCAGACCCTCGTTTTTTATCCATGGTAGTTAACTACAGACTTGGAGCTTTAATCATAAGAATAACTCAAGTGCAATGTGAAGAAATTTTTTTAAATGATTTATCGTAGCTTTTTTTTTGTAATCTCAAATCTTCCAATACCACTTATTTGAATTTATGTTTTCGGTTATATAGAAAGAAATGTATTAGATAATTATAAATCTAGTGTTATTTTATATTTATTTGTTTTAGTCTTTCAAAGTTCTTTTACACACATTTCCTTTATTTCATTCATGCTAACAGTTAGGTTAATTTATTAGGATTTATCATTTTTTTTTTTTTTGATTTCTCATCAATTACTAATTTTTATTAAATTGTGAAAATCTTACAAAGGAAATAAGAAGTAGATTTTCATCTAATTTTCTTGCTTATTCCAAACCTTTTTCTGTTGAATGATTATAATATCGATACACAAAGTGTTAGATATATTCTGTGTTTAAGATAATATAAAACAAATTTGTACCATAACATATTTCTCAGTTTCGGTGTTTAATTTTCGAGATACACATTAAATCATAAACGTACCCTTAGTTTTATAGAAATGTTAGTTTGTCATCTTTTGTACAAGATCTATATTTCAACTCTAAGGAAGTCTAGATACTTTGTTTGTAGTATGTGAGAAATACTCGTATAAGATATTTGTAACATTATTTTCATTGTAAAGATATATTTCTATTCACCACATAATTCGTTTTAAATCATCTTTTACTAACCTTATATCCCTCCCATTTAAAAATTATTTAACTTGATACTCCCTGCAGAATAGGGAAATTCACTACTGACAATCTATTTCGCAAATATGGTGCAAAATTAATCTCACAGGAAACTGCCATTTCAGCGAATCCAACTTAAAATTTCCTAATATTCCTCTCATAAGCTTGGTTCACTAAGTGTCCCAGATAAATCTATTTCTTTTACTTACGCTATATTAATATTTGAAATGATTGTTTTGAAATTTTTTTATTGATTTCTGTGTTCACATCTTACTGATTAAATCATTAAAACAATTCTTGAAACAATAAATTCATATCAATCTAATCATTAGACCACTCTTAAAACTATTTAAGACGTCCTAACTTTAGTTATTGAAACTAAAATAATTAAATCGAATAAAGATTCTTTTTTTAGCTAGTTTTGTCTCACTGAAGAATGAATCATTTGAATAGAGAGAAATAAAGGAGACTAGATTCCTTTAAAATGACTGAGTCATTCATTACATTTGGATTTTGGTAGTAACTGGGACGTCTTAACACTTGAGGCCCTAGGCCCCGACTCAAAAGTAGGGCCAGGTCCCCAATACAACCCAATATGACCCTTAAAAGTTGACAGTACATTGTCAAATACTCGAACAAACAGTAACCCGAAACAAATCAATGTGTATGACTTACAATCGCACCAACCGGTTCAACCGACCTTTTGGCTGAAGAAGTAATGTAGGCCTCTACATGGACGACGGGCATCCCAGTTGACATATCGTCCGAAATTCCCAGTTTTTTGGAGAATACAACCGGAAAAAACCCTTGAAATGATTCGAATCATTATCTTATTAAGGCGGTCGAGAACGAGACGAGGCCCAGTTGGCCCATGCCTTGCCTTTGGGTATAAAGTCTAATTATGTATAGTTTTAACAGCTTTCAAGAATGTCACTTTGTCCTTTTTTAAATACCTCAGCGTTATGATTAACAAAAAAAAAAAGAACTTAAACCCAATAAGAAAAAAAACAAAAACTAATTTTAGTAAATTGTGTGCGGAACATTTCAACAGCCATTTGTAACACTGTTTCTAAGAAAAAAGATAGGGAGAAAAAGCGTGTGTTTTAAACGATGCTGTTGTAACGTAACTTTGGAACAAGGTAATTTGAATTGCATACTAGGAGTTAATTTGCTACAGAAACATTTTCTAATTACAGGGGTGTGTTCCTTTAATTAGAAACGACGTTTTCGAGCAAGAAAACAAACATCAGGTGTGAGCTATTATTGGTGCACGTTCTAAAACTCTGTCTTTTTTAAATCATCATACAAGAAAGGGACAGCAAAATGATTGTTATATGAGTTGTAAGACTTGAAAAATTGTAAATAAAGGGATTTCATTAAAAGTTAAAACTCTGAGGTATAAAAACGGGGTAATTAGAAGGATTATAGTAATTAAGGTAGCAAGAGGGTTTTTTTTTTTTAAATCTTTTATTTCTCTATGAAAGTAAACATAAAAGTTTGTTGGTAATAAAACTACGTTTTAAATATATCGCTGTTAGTTTTCGCCTTTTGAGGTCTGGGAGTCATTCGATATCAAACTTTTATACTGTCATTCTTTTTAATATTTTCTCTTTTGAAAACTTATTGAACTCGCTTATAGTGCTCTGAATACTTTAATTTCAAGATATAAAATCTTTGTGTATATTTAAAGTATTCATCAATTATATTTCTTTGACTTTTCGTCTGTGTTGTTTCTTACTTCACTGGGTTTTTTTAATTACATGGTCTATTCTATTTTGATACATATACAAATTATCATGTGATAATCAAAGTAGTTTGATAATCACCGTGGAAATAGATTTTTATAGATTTTTAGCCCAAATTTCTCAATTTTATTCTGTCGTTCAAACCTTAAGATATGATATTAAAGTTTACCATAATAATATTTTTATGGCGTACAATAGAAAGCATCAAGTAAATAACTTATTTGGGAGATCTTTTCTTTTTTGCATGCGTAAAATGATTCAACTATTCGTCGTACGAAAATTACAGAAATGTATCTTTAAAACTTAAACTTGGCTTATGTCCGGGGGAGGGGGGACTAAGGTAAATAATTTTTTATAGGATTAAATTTTTATTTCCGAATTAATATAAGTTATGGTGAAATATTATATTTAATATCACCTCTCTGTCCTGTCTATTTTCAAACGCTCGAAATTTCCTTCCAGTATTTTAGTTTTTCTGGAAACTATATATACGTTTTGCTCTTGTAATCTAAAACTATTTCCTGCCATTTAAAAACTTCCGTCTCAATCCTCATCGAATGCATACTCAAATTTCTGTACCCATATAGCCCAGAAAAGCAATTTTTCTTTGTGTGATACTTTTTCTTTATCATTCCCTCTAAAAACTGCGTTATGAGTAGCTCCAACCTAAAATCCAGTTTGAAACAAAAAAAATAACTATAAAAACAAACAAGCCTTTGAAAGTTTTCTTTCTGTGTCATGGCTATATTTCTTCTTGGTTGTCCCTTTGAAACAGAGAAAAGCTCTCAACGGTCATGATAGATGAATCAATTTTCTTCTCCAGTCTGCACTTGAATCGGACATTTTTCTTCGATCTTCGCTTTATCTATAAAAGATATTTACTTGAATGTCATTGAGGCCGAAGTTTACTAACAGAACTTTATTAACCATGAGAAGACGTTCGTATGGCTCCATTTATTAATGGAATAGGAATATGTATGTGTTGGTTTTGCTGTGTAGGATCACCTTTCTCATATGGAAATTCTGAAGGTATTCATTCATACATGGAGTAATGAATTGCAAGCCATGAGTACATATCATTGAAATTTCATATGTTTGTTTTTAGTACCCTGTAATTTGTTCACCATTGAAAATTCCTTTTGTCAATAAAGTTTATCAAGATAAAGATAAGGTAAAATGAATATAAGCTTATTTTGAAACTATTTAGAAGTCTGGTTTGTCAGAGATGGGAAAACTAAGCATATTAACGACAAAATTATTACCACCTAATTTGCATATTCCTTGTACTGTTATTATTTTTACTGTTTAAAACTTTATTCTTTGTTCAGGAATAAGTCATTCAAGATATATATGTAAAACGAATTGGGAATAAATGGTTATTTCCATAATGTTTTTGATTTCGCTGGAAGCTCTGTTTTAAGCTTGGAGAGTAAGTATGTTGTGTGCAGTATGCAGATATGTATGTAATGCTATATGTATGTATGCAGCTATGTATACTAATTCATTCGAAAAAATTAGGTGGCTGTGGTAGCCTAATTTTTACGGCCATGAACTCGTGGCCGAAGTGTCACGGGTTCAAATTCCGGTGCAACCGAAGACCCGTCATGTAGAGGAGTTAATCTGTCGAGGCTCAATGTCTTCCCGTTGGTTGGTTGGAGTGGTGTGAAGAGGCGGATGCTACCTCAGTTATATCCTCATTACTTGACCGAGGTTCAAAATTACGAGGTGCGATTATAATGCGACGTGAATGCAAATCTCATTCACTCAAAATAAATTAGAAATGTTTCTAAATATTATTATATTTTTAAGTTTTAGCCTAATCCCATTTTTGTCTAAATCAATCCCTTTTCTGTATTGTCATTATTTCTTTATTTTGCGCAAGAAATTTTAGTTACATAGTTTATAAAATCCAACTATAATTAGTATTCTCTGTAAACGCCATAATAATATTTCTGAATATGGTACAAATTACGCACAAAGTAATTTCATTCTTTTTGTTGTACTCATAAAAATTATTTCTATTGACTGAGCTGTAGTACAGTCTCATTTTTATTATTCTGTGTGTCTAGGTATAACTAATTTTCATTCGGAACATAAAAAATATGGTTTTTTGGTTAGTGTTTCTTGACCAGAACCTTACAAGCAGCAAATCATAGCCTTATCATTGCCTTCCCCGTTTTTAACCGTACAAAAATTGTATCCAAATAAAATGAATTGGGTTCTTTCTGTATTTTATCACGGAATCCTTATAACAACCCTTATTGGATCCACTCAAGTAGCAAATCGGACCCTTTTTTGTTTCATTTTCCTCTTAACATATAAAAAATTAAGCTTGTGTAAAAATGTATTTGTCTTATCTTTATATTTTGCTCCATAAAAACCAGCACTAGTAGACACCCTCTCCGGAACATAATCATTTTCTTACGTTTTTTTTTCTTTACCTCTTAACGTATAAAATTTTATGTTCGTATCATTTTCTTTTGTCCTAGGGTCTTAATATAACTTATGACTTTATAAAAAAAAGTGTTGGTCTTAGTCTCTCTCTTTTGGTCATTGTCCCTTGTTCGTATCTTTACAGAAATTATATATATTTTTTTCTCTCTATCTGAACAAAAAAAAGCTACATCTCTTATAAAAATGGATTTATCTTTTGTTTCTACTCTATCTCATAGCCAAATTGTTTTATATCACTCTAAAAGACTCTTTTTTTTTTCTTTCTTTTTTTTTTGCTTGCGTATACAATTTACCAGTAGAAATTGAATAACCTCAGAAGTTTCTTTTTGTTATTAAATTTAGACTGCAAATAAATATTAATAACTTGCTTAGTTTTGTTAAAATTGTCTTAAGACTTTGAACATGAATGTTAGGGACACATGATTATATCGTCAGAAATAACGTAGGAATAAGAAGACTATATCTTTCTCATGTCATGTGCGATTTAAAAATTTGAATGCCTCACTTTCGGGAGAAAATACAATAAAATGAGATCTGTCTAATTGCTATTTTTTTTTTATTTCAATATTTGTGAAACATTAATTATGGACGTAAATGGATTAATTATTATACATATATATAAATTAGAGAAAGTGGCATAAGAGAATTATTCCCTCATTTATTTAGCGAAATATTCCTACTGATTTTGCTACTTGATCATGGTATTCACTTAAAACAATTTTTGTGAATCAAGATCCTTTCAACAGGACATACTATTTGCAAAATTTTAAAAAAAAAAAAAAAAAAAAAAAATTAACAGAAAAGTGAAATATTTTTTCTTTTATTGATCTGAAAATTTTTTGAGACCATTATCATTATATATATATATATATATGGCCTAATTCAACGACAGCTCTAGAAATCATAATAGGTCTCCATTTTAGTCCCAAGACTCTTTTCGTATCTACATTTGCTGTGTCTCCTGAACTCCAATTTCTATCTTCTTTGAAAATGTAGATTTTACAACTTGTTCACTTTTTTTTTATTTTATTATATTATATATATATATATACTTATATATATATATATATATGTATGTATATGTATGTATAATAAGTAATCATAATCTTTAATGACATTACAAGTAGAGAAAACAAATTAGAAACAAAAAAAATGACTGCAAAAGTAACTAATAATGCGTCTTATGGTTAAACATCGAAAAGAAAAGGAACTAAAACTGCATTCACATAGAATGCGTACGGGGAAAACTGTAAAGCGGTTAACTACTTTTAACATTGTTGAAAATGATCGAATGCTATGCGTTTCAGCAATCGTATTTGCCCTTGTCAGAATTGCGATTTTTTTTTTTTTTTTTTATGATTTTCCTTCCGTGTCACATTTTTAAGAATGATCGCTAATACCCTTCAGTAGCCCATAGAGTATATTTTCTATGACCTATATATAAAATAAAAAATAATTTTTTCCGCTTTCCATAACCTTCCAATGAAATAACAAAAAGAGTTCTTACGTAACTATATATTCCCATGCGACGTGTAATTCCCTGCTTATGTTTAGCGCATGTCCGGAAACGAAGTTTCGGGCAATGCAAAAAAAAAAAAAAGATCAATAAAAAAATATTAGTACTTTTTTCGTTTAAAAGACATTCGACGTAGAAATATCCGATTATATATATACACCCATGCATGTGTGCCCCAAAACATCAGCGAAACAGTTTTTTTCCCGTGGACTTCTGAACTTTTCCTCCTTATCTTTCGAAAGAAAGGGAAAAAGAGAAAGTTTTATTTCCCTTTCCCCCCTTCCTACTATATCCATATCTTTTACGATAATACCTGGTCAGCTGAAGAAGTGTTGGATCAGAAACAGTGTATTAAGTAGGGCTTGCGAATGCTAAGAAAGTAATAGCGAGAGACAAGAGCATAAGATAGCATCTAAGACGCCTTCTAAAAAATACTATGGTCTGGCACAATGGTCTATTTCAGTCTTTTATTTAAGAAGGATGGAATGTTCAGTTGGGGTTGATTCGCTTTTATTTTATTTGATGGAAAAAATAGCATTTTATGCTGAAACTCCATTTTATAGTGTTTGAGCTTTCGTCCAATGTACCTTCGGACAAAAATGTTTTGTATTATTCATATCGAACCCCTCATTTATTGCTCTACTATTTATTTTCTGAATTTAGTTTTACTGAAAAAAATTGTATTACTTTTTTAATATTTTAAGTGAAACATTTATTTTTAATTCAACTTATTTTTTTATTTAACATTTAATTGCAAAATTATTGCAGAAACATGAAATCCAGTCAAAATCTGCATTTATGAAAAAAAATAATGGAATCAAGTTCTTGTTTATATAAGTCTATGTCTTGTTAAGCACACTCAGTAGTTTCTATTTAACCTGTGTTATACTTTATCTGTTACAATGTCTTAAAAGTACCCTTAGGTATTTTTTTAGAACTGTTACGTATCGAATATACAGTTGTTTGTTAAGAAATCTGAAGGAAATTTAAGTTTTTTGGGAATAGTGATGTATTTCTTTGTGTTGGTTATTTACCTTTTTAAAAATATTTTCTTCACATTTGCTGGCTTTATTTTTCAATTCCTACTATTAGCTCACACTCTCTATATATTTATTTATTTATCTTGGTGGAATTTTCAATCCTTAATAAAATACATTTTAAAGCTCTCAATTGAGCTGAAATTTTATATACATGATTATTTTAAATGACAATACAATAATTTAATTACAATTAATAAAAAATTAATTGATTAAAACTAATTATTTAAATAATTACAAATAGAGCCACGTTGGCATCAATTTTGGCGACTTAGCGACCCTTTTGTTGACTTGTGTCAAAACTAAAAATGTTTTTTTCTCACGTTTTAAAGCATTCAGTTGAACTGAAATTTTATATACACGATTGTTTCCGATGACAATACGATACTTTAATGATAATTAATAAGAATTAGTTACCTCTTAATGTTGTGTCATGTGTATATACATATTTATATTAATTGCAACTATTTAATAAAAAGTAGCAAAAATAAAATTTTTCGTTGTTGATCTAAGTAGGAATTGACTTTTTGTTTTTTATATTACTTGTTAAATATTACTTATCTGTGCGAATAAGAAGAGGCCGCGGTAACATGGTGGTCATGGTCACGAACTCGTGGCTGGCGTGTCATGAGTTTTAGCCTTAATACCACTGAAGGCTCGCCGTGTAGAAGGGCTGATGCACGTTATACCTGTAGGAACTCAGTCCTCCCGATGTAGTGTTTCAGATGTTCATCACGTGACCGAGAGGTGCAAAATTGTGAGGTCCGTAGCCAATAGCTCACGTGTTGCTTTGTAGTGAAAAATTAATAAACTCTCATCATTCTGCGAACAAGAAGAATAAAATCTAAATTTATATCTGTTATTTTCATGAACCCTGTTCTTTGCTACATTTTCAAAAATTTTGGATATTTCAAAGAAACTGTGTACTAAAAGTTCACATAACTGTTTCGTAGATGAAAACAAAATCATGCTAAACGAGATTTAATCTCATATTTAAAGCGAGTAGTAGAGACTGATCCTTACATTAATCATTCTTCTTTTAGTGCCTAGAAGTTATGATCTTAATCTTTTAACCATTTGTGTCTTTTCAAAGCTTTTACTTTTTTTTAAATCTGTTAAATTCTTCTTAAGTATATTGGTTTATTTCTTCCAGAACAAAATTTATCTTTGACTAATAACTTCCACTTCAGTTAATCCTGAAATTAACGAGTATTAAAATTAGGAACAAATTGATGGTGACCTTCGATTTAATTTTTTTCTTTCATTGACTTCAAATTTAGATCTTAATCTTTTAGGCACTTGTTTCTACGTATCCAATGCATTTTTCTCTCTTAATTTACTTGTAATACTTTCACTAGTTTTTCGATTTTTATCATTTAGAACAGGATTTATCCTGGACTACAAAGGAGGTGGTCTAATTCATCTTAAAAAATGCTGATTAACCCAATTTAAGTTCTATAAGAAACTGAAGAAAAATACGCTCCTGTATAAGCTTCTAAGTTCTAAACGTAAGATATGAAGATACGTCATAACTTATTATAACTTTAATTTTTTTTCTCCCCATTATTTTTAGATTCTTCAAAATGTTCATCAATAAAAAAATTCTTATGACTTCACCATTTTTCTTATCGATTTTTCTGCCGGTCCTACTCGATTTTTTTATTCTTTTGATCTTATTCCCCCCAAGTTCCTGTTCCTGTCCTTCGTTCTAATTGCAAGCATTCATCTTCCAGTGCTCCTCTCAATGTTTCTGTTCTGTATTGCGTGACATTGATAATATCTTCGCAACGATCGAGAAGAAAGCGAAAAAGATAGCTATAGAAAAATGAAAAAATCCGAAGTTGAAATTTTTCTCGCTTGAAACTAGATCAGAGATATTTTTTTTCGTGCTCATTGTACATTTTTAAGGAAAAATGTTCATTGTTTGAAGACTCAACCAGTAGAAGTTGTAAAGTGTATACTATAATGAGTCATTGCGATGAGTATCGAAACTATTCGTGACGATTTGAATACAGTGTACTTGTGAGTATTTTCCGTATGATTTATTCGTGAAGATTTTTTAGTAACAGTAGCTCCAATTCATCTTTGTCAGTTTAGGCACTATAGAGGTTGCATTCCAATCAGTTACAGTAAAATATCTTCCATGAAGCATCATACCAGTTATTGTCATTTTTTTGTTTTTTTGTTTGTTGAAATAGTAATTTAATATACACAATATTTATCACGCTATATTCGAACTTACCGTACTTTGATTTCGTTCCTTAGAGAGTATAAACTTTCACTTTCAAATTTCTGCTCAAGTATTCACTTCTCTGGGCGTTCATTGCTCTATCAGTGTTTTATTATTATTATTATTATTATCATTATTATTATTATTATGGCTACCTGCTGGAAGGGATTATTTATTACATTTTTACTTATTCTGAATACTACAGTTCGAATTAGACTTGGATAGACTGAAAATACATATTTGATTGGTTAATTTTGAAATGTGGCATAGGTGTAGAACGGGCCTCGCCGTTTAAAACCTCGGTCAATTGACAAAGGGACCATCTGAGCACATGCCTTATTTTTCTAACTTCTACACTAGAAGGCTCTGATGCTCAGCTGGATTTCACGTGATTCTCCCAATCCCCCCTCCACACACACACATGTCGTTTTTGTGCATATCCATCACTCCACTAAGACATTGCCAGCTACAGAACTTGAGATTGGGATTAATATCTTGAGTAGAAATATGTCGAGAATCCCTTAGAAAAATCATTAAATTGTAAAAATGTAGGTTGAAAAGCACTGCAGGTCTGCTTTCCCAATTTAAGTAATTACCACGTTTAATAATAATGTTATTTTTAGCTATTTTTATTTGAATTTTTAGCCTTATTTATTTAAAGGCTGAGAAAATTTTACTTTGAAAAAATCCATAAAACTTTATTAAACTCGTGTATCAGTGAATGAATATTTAGCTTTTCCCTATTTTGAATTTTATAAAGCTCTATCCATTTACATATAATCCCAACTATGTCAATTTTTTTTTAAAAAAAAAGCTTTAAAAATGTATGAATTTAGTTCTTAAGGTTCCACTTTTTTTAAATATTTTTTGTAATATTTGTAATAGTTTTGTCTTTTTTTTTTTAACAAATTAGGTAAATATTCAAAAATTTTCCTACTTAATTCAATCTTTACTCGATAAAAATCGTTGTAAGGCAAAGGTAAGGTGTATCAGATCAGGTTGAAAAATTTTCATCATGTTGCTTACCTTATGTTTAATTTTCATCATGTGACAGAATGCGTATTAAAATGATCTATTATAGGTTGAAATTTTTAGAGACATTTGAAATATAGATCTTAACAAAAAGTATTTGAAAAAATTAATACTTTAAGGACGGCGAGAACCTTGCGAGAGAAAGTTTTTAAAATTCCATATTCTGACGTACTTTTTGGTTTTTCATAAACAATCACATCTTATTCATTTTGATGATGTTTTTTTTTACAGTTTGTGAAATAAAGTGCAAAAATAAAAATATTGAAACATTTTTTGTTCTTAAGTTACTGTATTTAAAATAGCTTAAAAATTGGAACACAAAAAATAGTAAAAAGAGTTAGCTTACTTTTTCTATTCTCCACAAAATAATTTTTGAAAGATGTAACGAAGATTCTACATTCTTATACCAAACTGAATCTAAAGAATTACTGTATATCTCCCAAAATTTATATTCATCGTTTCTTTAAATGTTTTTAAAACCCAAAAATATAAAAATGTGTAAGGTCATTTTTTTTCTATTTATCATGCTACAAAATAAAATTTATTTGTCCCATTTGCAAATTTGTACACAGAAAAAAAAAATATCTGCATTCGAAATATAAATGTAAAATATTATAACTCTGCAACCCAAACGTATTTTTAATTTTGTGGGAAAATGAAAACTGAAAAAATCCAGTTTACAAATTAAATTTTAATTTTTCTATTGAAATATGTTCATTTTGCACTTGAAACCATAAAACGCGTGTCTTTTTCTCGTTCTCGGTGTTTCAGATCTAAGATTTAGTTTCTGCTCCCTGTAAACACATAGTGTCGAACTGAAAAGCAGAAAGGACTGAAAAATATTCTGATTTAAAAACCAAATGTTTCTCGATATCTAGGCTAACAGTTATTCTATCACTAAATATCCTCGCATTTACATCTCTATCGACAACGTTTTTGGAAGATCCTGATGTTTTGGGTTGGTACTTCCAAACTGTAAAATTCAGATTCTTTTCAGTTCCGAAGTTTTTAACAGTTTGGGCAAGATAAATATGAAACACTGGAGATTGGTTGCGATGCCCTGGAGGTCATGGTCACGAGCTCTGGGGAGGCGTGTCATGAATTATAGCCACCAAAGACCCACCGTTCAGAGGGGCTGAATCTATCGTGGCTCAAACGTCTTTCCATTGACTTGGTGTGGAAGTTTAGAGAGAGGGGAGGTGCCAGCTTAGAGAGAGAGATGGCCTCCTCTTCATTTGAAAGGGGTTCAAATAAAAAGGGGAAAGGGTTTGAAAGGGGTCCGTCGCCAAATAGTTCTCGTGTTGCTTTAAAGTGCGACAATAATTAACTCTCACACTCACATCAGATTGAGCTGCATTAATAACAGTGATAGGCACAATACCTTTCATGTTAGAAAAAGTATTTTGTGATTTGGCGCTCTAATAAAGAACACATAATAAAGTAGCACATGATGGGCAGATGTTGAGCATCGCTTCATCATTTGTTGAATGATAATGATGTTATATAACTCTAAATTACATAACAAAAATTAAATACCAAATCCAGGGTTCGGAGAGAGGAGCGCTAACTCGAGATGTTGTTCCCATCATTGGCCATAACTCAAAATTATGAGGTTCGTTACCAAGAGCCTTCGTGTTACTTCGAAGGGCGATGTTAATAACACAAATCCCCTAACAACCAAATTCAAACAGAAATTAATGGAATTTTTTTGTTTATACATTATGCTTAAAGGATACGTTTCTGCTGATTTTTACGTTTTTTTTATGTATAATTACTGTAGGATTTCGATGCGGTTTTTTGCTAAACGTTCCTAACATTCTGTATTATTTCTTAAAATATTTTTGAAAAGTTGATTTTGTACATCTGAGTTGATACGTCTGTACTTCTACCCTTAAACAGAGTATCTTAAAATACCCCTTTTATGCATTATTGCAATCGAAGGCTTTGCACATTCTTACCACATAACATAGTTCATCTGTATCCAATAAAAAATGTTTACAATGGCATATACAAAAGTAGTTCATTGTTACTCGGCGTGCACCAAGGGCCATTCTTACGTGAATGAGGCCCATTAGCTTCATTTATAGGATATCCTGGAACCTTAACTCGCTGAAAGACAAGGCTGAAATACGTCGCCTAACATCAGTGGAGCCAACCAATTTCGGAAGTGCATACTACTAGTCTTGAACACGACGTAAATCAGTCGATAAAGCGATCCGATCAATCAACGCTATCGTAACGTGCTCGAATAAGGCTGGGTGCCTCTCTTTCAACGCCACTGGGTCGGGGATCTCATTGGGTTAGTTCAAAGGCAATCTCACGAAACTTATTATAAAAGTTTCTTGAACACAAAGTTGAAGAATCTGACGAGGAAATTAGTTTCTTTAAGTTCAATTGGAAAGGTCTTAAGGAAATAGTGTGTCTTGGGATGTTCCAAAAACTCTTTGAAGCAACCAAGTACTTAACGATCTGCGAGAGGTAAATATTCGTCAAGTGTTTTCTGATCAAGTGGCACAGTCTTTGATTTTGACGAGTCTAGAATTTATGTTTGTAAAAAGCTGATTGAGTTCTTAACTGCGATTTCAGGATCCTTTGAACTGAACTTTCCTACAAATATGTATTTCAAGTGTGGTAACTATAAGTATTATGAAACCATTTGTTTGATTATTTTCGTACCATTTGGTGAATTTTTAGGAGATGTTTCCTGACAGTAGAATGTAATTATTTTTAACTTGCGAACCACAGTCAACTTTGTATCTAACTCTCAGTCTTAACGGGGAATTTTTTTTTTTTCTAAAAATATATAAGTTCTCTTATTCTCTTGAAAGTATTAAAATAGGGTGGGGGATAATTGGTAGGTAATTTTAGAATTATAAGTCTTTGCTTCATTTTTCTGTCGTCTAATGGAAGTCACTCTTAGCGTAGCCATTCTGAGCTACGTTTTTTCAAACAGGTTCACTAAATGCCTGTCAATAGTTTACAAAATTTAGTTTATAAAGCGTTTTACGATATTATTAAAAAGATGGTGGAACTATCTACGCAATTCACTACAGTTTTTATTAGAACCTCTGTTTTGTTTAACTTTTTTTTGGTTTTGTATAATTATACCGCGACTATACGATTCCAGTTAATTATACATACATATGGCCGTTGCTGTATTTATGTTCGGAACTCCTCTTGAAAAGGTTAACTCTGAAGGCAAATAGATTCCAAAGGTATACCAAGAAATGCCATTTTTTACAAGAATGGATCAATATGAAGTTACGACAAAATGAAAGATTGTCATTCTAAATGAATTAAAAAATAAATGATTAGATAAAAGAATATACCAAAAATCACCCATTCATACAAAAATCGTCTAAACTGAAGTGTTGCAAAAACTAATGTGCATTTTCCTTGCAAATTCTAGAAACTATACGTTCAACACAATTCAGTGTTCAAATTAGATACTGAGTTATAGGAAATTTGTATCCGAGTCTCGTGAGGTAAATCAGAAAACGCATTGGGAAAAATAAATTATGGTTGACATTTTCATTTAATTGCACATTTTCTTCAGATAAATTAAATATTCCTTCGTTGTTTGTCATAACTAAGTTGTCAACCAGTTTCAACTGTGTTTAAAAGAGTTGCCTACAATTTACGCTGATAGAATACTTTCGAATTCAACAAAGGGATCATTTACAAATTTAAGATTCCAAATTGCAGATTAGTATGGATGAGAGAGAATATTAGATTAATCAAATCAGACGTCCTCGACAGGTTTATTAAGGTAGCTGTTCGTTATTGAATTTCGTCTTTTATACAATGAATTTAAGAGCTTCTGTTTCAATTGTTCCGTCTAACACAATGATCGATGATGACGTTATTAATCTGAAGCCTTTCATGCTCTGGATAGTGAATTGATTTCCTAAAATGGTTAAATAGCATTGTTTCAGTTAGTCGTGCTTTGTCAACGAACCAGTTGGTCACAAATGTAATTAAAAGGACAACAATGTTTATACGTAATCGGTTTCATTTAAAAAAAATAAACTGTATATATGAATCTCCTAAAATTATAATATCAAAGTCTTTTAAAAATAAATTGTTGTAATAGTACGTAATTTGAATTATTTCGCATGTTATTTCAAAATCTTATGTTTTTCTTCCATGAAATATACTATTCCGTCAACTGCGACTGGTGATCAGCACATTTTATTATTATATTTTATAAAGAATTGTGTGTGTGTTAAAACGACAACAAAGTAGACGTTTTTATTTATAATAGTTTAAAAATTAGCTGGAGTCTCCCTTGCAAAATGACTTGAGATTCAAATGTCTTATTATATATGTTTAGTTTAAATCGGAAGTGAATTTTTTTTTATGATTTCTCATTTCAAATACCATCCAAATAACTCGTTCTTTTTGCATTAATCTAATTGACCAGTCATTGAAATGATATCTTATGATTGGGGATTTCTTTGTATTTGAAATCTCTTGAATCAGAATTTCAATTCTTGACTACTATTATAAAAACAATACATTACTACTCGGTCCTCAATGTCCCGTTTGTCTTATTCGGATTCATTGCTTTTAAGAAAATAATAGGACTTTTTTAAAAAAAAATTTAAAGTGTGTAAGTCTTCGAAAATCATTCAAAACTAAAAAGGAAGTTTTCTTCAAAGAATAATTGCAGCGACAGATCCATTTTAATTTAGGAGTTGATTTTAACATACTTCGTTGCATCGATATTCAGTGAGCAATAGTTGTTTATTTCCAATCACATATCAAGCTGGCAAGAGTTAGTTTTTTAAAAAAGCCCATTGTTGTCGTTTCAGTACGTTACTACATGTGGAAAATAAGCCGATTTATCTGGTTGACATAATCACTATTCTATTATCCATCTTGTCGGTTCCTTACATCTAAGTTGGATTGCTTCGATCTCTCAATACCATTCGAATGTCAGCTAACTCATTATAAATCGTTTTGGCGAGTCTTATTTAAGAGAGTCGTTAATTTTTAACGGATCTGAAAAGGAAAATAGCTCGATTTCTTTTCAAGTGCTGCAAGGAATTTCCAAACGTTCCTTTGAATTCTTATATGTTCCCCTTCTTGCCTAAGTAGACGAATCGGAACATTCGTATCATTTGCAGAGAACCCCCTTCAAGAGCATTAATTGTCCCCTGATTAGGAGGCTAAAAGAACGCAGAAGATGCAGCGGTTATATCCAAGAGAAAATGTCCCTTTCACTGCAAAAGTTTTCCGCGTCTTTTCTAATACGGCTAATGACATCAGAGGTGTCATTAGCGATTAAATTATCCTCTGTCGATAAGCGCTGCGATAAATGGGGTCTCCATCGTTAAAGGAACGGGTGACTCAATTGAGAGATTTTCACTTTTCCCACTTTCCTATTTTTTTACGAATACATTCGAATTCGAATAGAATGTTCTATCACTCAGCACTCTCCTCCTTCGCTTCGATATGACCCCGGAGTCTCTTATCTTATTCAATTGGTTTCGAATGTGGAATTAAAGGTGGCAATGATGTTTCAAGTTGGAAATTTTTTCATTCGCAGATTCGAACCTTCTACTTAAAACAGAAACATTTTCTCTATTTAAAGATTCTGGTTTTCTTTATTCGAGAGTCGTTTATTCTACCTCCTTCATATCAGCGTCCGGACTACAAGCGCGCATTTTATTTGTGTCGTTCTGATTAACTCCATTGTTTATAAATGCTAGGTATTGCAATATATGAACTTGTCCATAATATTGGCTAACATTTTAAAATTAATTTTTGAATTGAAAAAGGAGTAAGCAACGTAGCAAATGCTTCAATTGAGAGATTTTCGCTTTTCCAATTTCTTTTAGAAGAAAATATTTCTGCACCATGAAGATTTGATTTAATACTTGAATATAACTAGGATTTTTTCTTATAATTCAAAGTCACGGTAGCTTAGTGGTTATGACCCTGACCGGAGTGTCGCGAGTTCGAATTCGGTGCCACTGAGGACTCGCCGTGTAGAGTTAACCAATGAACGTTAAATATGCTGAAGCTCAATGCCCTCCCGTTGGTGTAGTGGGGGTAGTTAGAAGTAATGCCGGCTCAGGTGTCATCCTCGTCACTTTACCGAATTTCGAAATTACGAGGCCCATCACCAAATGACCTCGCGCGCGTGTTGCTTTATACTGCGTTGTTGATATAACTCTCACTATTGTTCACTAATATAATTTAATGCTAATGAATAAGAGTATTTTATATTTATTATTGCTGAGATATGCATATTTAACTACAAACATTCTGACAGTAATTCTTGCTAATTTTTCGCTCACATCTAAGTTTTTTAATGCAAAGAAGTTTATCATTATATAGCTGTTAATTCATGAGTCTATGTTTATATTATTTAATATTCGAAAGCTTAAATCTTGCTATGTTTATCAATGCAGAAAGATGAATGCGTGAATTCTTTCTGGTTATTCGATTTTCTACTTTTCACATTTTTGTGAATCCATTCCATTTGGAATGAACGACTTTCTTCTTCTCTGTTCTGATATCACCCTCGAGTCTCTTATCTTAGTCAATTTGTTTCGAAAGAGTTGAATTAAAGACGGCAATGATGTTTCAAGTTGAAAAATTTTTCATTCAAAGATTCTAACCTTTTTTAAACTAAAACACTTTTTCGAGTTTAAGCTTCCAAGATTCTTTATTTGTTCGAAATATTCAACTTTATTTCCGCGTTCTTTCCGATCTCAATGGAAAACATGCGAGCTATTTTGCACTTAGCAATAAAGGAGGTAAAGTGTTTTATTATCTACAGCCAGACAAACACCTATAGAAATGACGTGAGAAACCCATGGAACTGTACAGGACTGTGAACACACTCTCGCTATTTGTAAGAAATATTTAATTTCAATAATTTCTTCGCAGAAAATTTAGAAAAACATATACCCATTATTGTTCACATGTTATCATAGCAAAATTGTATATTGTGTGCATTTAAATGCTGTTATTTTTCATAGTTGTTTTTCTTTTTTTTTTCTAACGCTATTTATGACATTTAGTTATAGACAGAAATTGTCTATTGCAAAAAAAAAAAAATTTTTCTTGCTTTTTATATCCCTGTTACAAATCAATACTTTAAACTTAACTCAACATGTGCACAGATTTTTTTATGTTACAAACTGTGTGTTTTGATCTTTTCATAAAACAATGCATTTTTGTATTAATTTTGGTTATGTTTGTTAAAAGTTTTATATAAATGTTTAATGCCAATATTTCTTTTATTTATTTATTTCCTTCAGTAAACAATGTTTTCTTCGTGATACGATTCTATATTGAATGATTTTATATTATAGCTGTGTTGCATATAATAAAAACTACGATTCACAATTTGTTCCATTTTGTCAAAAACTCACATATTTTAGTATAAAAGAACTACTCTAGAAATATTTAAAATCTATCAACACATCTTAATTACTAAAAATGGAGACTAATAAAGAGTTAACTGGTAACTTAATGAAATATAGGATGTGATTTTTATTTAGAACAATTATTTATAAACACATCAAAACTGACTGCTCAGTAAAATCATGCAGGACAATTCTTGAGTCTGAAAAAAAAAATAGATAACCTGAAGATATGCGACTTCCCTTTTCAAACAATTCGAAGAATACCATCCCATTATCCAGAAAACTGAATCATAAAACGAGAACTCAGACATAATTACTAATTTATACTTATTACTGAAGACATCCAGCTGTTAAGGCAACGCTCTGGGTGTTTGCTTACTTTCAAGAAAAACCCATTTCCTGTACAATCATTTATCTTTCAGTTTATGTTCTTAACGAGTACATTTTATACAAACTCCTGCTTTCGAGAGCATAAACTTCCGTTGCAAGATCCTTTGAGTAGTGTCCCCTTCTCTGAAGATGTCTAAATTGATTCAGGAAATACTACCGCGCTTAGATCTATTTAATTAGAAGTTTATCAGCTGCTTTCAGATCTCTAAAATTCTTTGACAAAGTACACCTAGAGCGGCATTTGAGCTAAAATGCTGATGAGAGTGTTATATTTCATTGATGATTAAAGTTATTGAAATTAAACTTTCTGAAGTCACTGCGAATCTTAGACATTAAATGGCATAATTTATATTGTTTTATTACCGTATATGTTGTTAATATATATTCATTTTAACGAGTTTTTTAACTTATAGAAAGTCTGATAAATATTTGTCAATTTTATGGACTCAATTAGAACTACTAATATTCTAATTATTTATTATTTTTAACTAATTTTAGGCTAGTCAATAAATTTTGCTTGGTAATTTTGATTAATTTTTCGATGGAATATTAATAAAGTTTTTTTCGATTTTAATTAAAATATATTTATACGCATAGTCTTAAAAATAGTTAAATATGTGTTTTTTCCTTTGGTTCAACTTCAATGCACTATGTAATGCTAAAGTCGTGTTACTTTAAAATAGATTAATTGGGTTGTTTTTATATTTAAAGAAAATCGCGTCGTAAAATGAACTGTTTGTTGAACTTGTTCGAATATCATTCGTTATAGAATTTAAATGATCGATTATTTTAGTATTTCATTTAAAAACTCGGCTTTCATTTATTTTAAAGTAAAAGTGTTTATTTACGTTTTGTTTTTGTTGCCACTTTTTTGAAGATCTTTCATTGACTTAGATTCTCTTAAAACGTATCAAATGGATTTTTTAGCGCTTATGCTCTAATTGAAATCTAAATTGTAAAAATTGGATGTTCTTACTTGGAATATATATATTAATTATATGTCCTATATTTCATCTTAATACCTTAAATATCTGGCTATGCTATTTTTTCCAATACATTTCTACAATTATTTTTCCGTGTCTTAGCATTGAAAAATTTTGGGATTTGATTTGAAATTTTGAATACTTTCATTTTCCCTCCACTTGAATTTTATCCAATTAAAACATGTACTTCATTTATTCTAAATTATTATTAATTTTTAAAAAAATGCGCATTAATTTATATTTTGAGATTAAGTTATGCTCCCATTGCAACTTTTAGTTTTGTTCATCTGTATATTATTTCGTAATATTTAACTATTTTTACAGTTCTTGTTGTATATCACGAAACGGATAATAAACGCGATATTTTTAAATAAAGTAAACACTGCAATTATTAGAATTTTCAATACTTTGATTAATTTTTTTACCAACATTTCTCTTGAGCAGTCAAATTATGCATTATTCTCTTGCCCTATCACTTCGTTGTAATTCGATTTAATTCCTATATTCTCATAGTCAATTATCACAAAAGAAAAATATCTTAAAATATTTGCTGCCTTTGGCACTTGAGAATGTAGTATTACTTGTCCTTCCGGCAATTTAGGAAATAAACTAATTTTCATTCCATTTTTTTCTTCTTTTTGAAACAAAAAAACGAAACACTGGATCAAATTTCTGTAAGCATACCATTTCTTACGAAACATGTCCTCATATCCGGAATAGGATACGAACATTATCCCAACCATTAACGCTTCTGCCAATTCCTTGCATTTCATACCGAGAAGCAATAGTAATCATGACATACATGTGGGACCTGTTGAACCGTTTTGGGTTACCAATTTATATCCTAATCCAGCGGGGAGTAAGCGCATACCATTCATACTTCCCCACAACTTCTTTTGAGATTTAGGATTCTTGCTTCATTTTCATGATCCTTTTTTCTCTAGAAGGGATCTGTAACTTAATCTTCGGATGTGAATGTGGTGAAAATATTTTTTTGACACTAGATTCCTCCGGGAGTTCTCCAGTTAACTAATCTCTTGGAAATTCATCAGTCATTACGTCTCATCTACCTATGCCCTGACCTTTCTGCAGTCATTTTCTTTCTTCTTTCTCCTTTTTAGCCTACGATATCACCTTCTATGAGGTATGCATTGTCCATTGATCTGATTACTTCTTGTTGTCACTGAATATCAAACGGAAATTTGAATTTGCTGAACGCTATTTTTGTCCAATCTTTTGATGTGGGTGTTTTTTGAATGAGGAATGTATCATTCATCATGTTAACAGTAAGGCCAGCAAAAGATTATTTTTGTGTCTCTATCTGTCTAATTTAATCTTAATCACATAATACACCTCTAAATTTAGTTTTTTTTGTCTTTTTATCAAAAAACTAATTTTATTTTAATTTTCATTAAGCTTTAGAGAGTGACTTTTAGATCATCGATATTTTAAATTAAAGTAACTTTATTGTTTTATTGCTTATAAGTTTGATCCTTTATACTTTTGCGAAAAATGCATAAGTAATAAAAATCCAATATTTGAATTCATTTTTCAAGCGCAAACTTAAATTTGAATTAAGTTAAACATTTTTAATAGTAATAATTGATTTTATATTCGTCAAAGGAGATGGAATTGGAGTTATATTATTTTGAATCAGTGTAAAATTTACTGTAAATGACGATTTGTTTAGTATTTTAACTTATTTGAGCAATCAATTCCATTTGCGGAAAATCTTTTAGACTTAGTAAAAAAAATTCTCATGAATATTGGAAAATTCGGTCGTATCTCTTTCATATTCATAAACTTACATTACTGATTTATAACTCTTCACAAAAGTTCACTTTTCATTAGCTAAATAGATTACTCAGAATCATTATTGCAAGGGAATAATTTAATGTAGAAAAGAAAAATGTTCACCGAATGCTTCTACACCGCTACATTTCTTGCATCTCATTACAACTCACCAATAATTTAAATTTTGATAGTAAATATTCATTCTGAATATAGTTAAATGGAAGCAGGAGAATAACTTTCGAATCAATAACTATTGTTTTGCATTCATGAAGGCTTAATCTGTTATTCTAAACTATTGCCAAAAGTCCTGAATTGATTCTGAAAAAGAAATTCAGGGAAATTAATGATACTTTCCATGAGTTTCACTTTTGAATGAGTAGAATCTTTTCAGAATATTAGAATAATGAAATAACAGCTGAAAATATTTTAAGTTATTGACTCGAATGTCATTCATTGGTGTTGTCAAATAATCTTAGTTTTCTTAAATCTGCGTCTAATAATTCAACATGTACTGTAAGTTAATGAAACTAAATTAATAAAACGTATAAAAGAGCCAAAACTTTAAAAATGTGATTAGATCCAAAATACTATATACAGTTATCGACTACTAGCAATAAAATGTTTTTAATTCAGATAATATATTCGAGTTGTTTTCTGTATTAAAGATGACGAGCGTTTCTTTTACATTGTATTAATTTTTCATAAAGTGAAAATTTTATTTTTACATATTTTTATATTTCAAGCATTCCTTGTGATTCAAATAATCTTTGAAAGGTATAAAATTTTAAAATTCTATAATTTATAGATTAATAAATAATTCATATGTTTTTTTATTATTATTATTTGGATTTAATTTAATCATTCCACAATTGAAAATAGCTTCAGAAAAATGCACTGCAGAATTACTATTATTTTTTAAATATTTCTTTTTTTATTAATGAATTAGTTTCTATCCACACGTATCCCATTTCTGTATTTTACGTTTAAAAGTTTGTTTTCTTCATGTTTTAATTACAAAGATAATTTAAATAGTTTTAAAGTGTAGGTTAAAAATATAATAACTCAAATTATCAATATTCTTCACACAAGTTTTGTGCTCTTTATAAACTTAAAAAGATTATATTTATTATATTTTATGAAGAGGCCTCAAAAGAGTTGGCAATTGTGGAACCATTTGAATCTACTATCTCTTTAGAATAATCGGTAAGGAAATTTGTAAATAAAAAAAAAGTAGAATTATTATATATGCAATAAAAAAAAATTTCTTATTACGCAATAGTAATAACACTTAGTGAAATTTAGTTCTAATTTCTATTTATTATTCTATAATATTATTCTGCTTTCTTTCTCTTTCTTCCAATTTTTTTTTTTATCTTTAAAGTTTCTTTACGATAACTGTTGCGTCGGAAATGTCGATATTGTCAAGAAATAATGGTGATGGATGCTGTGAAAAAAAGTGTCTTGACGAGGCACTTAAGATAAAAAGAAAATCAAAAGAACGAGAAAAGTAATTAGCTGAGCGACGGTTAATTAAAATAAGTACAAAAATGTAAAATTCACTAATGTTGATCTTTAAAAAAAGTCATTAGTGTTATTTAATTGATAATGTAGTTATAAGCAAATTGAAATGACTTAAAATATTTACTGATTTTTTTCCCTTCCAAATTTTATTAGCCTTTTCTCAGATAGCTTTAAACTAAATCGCTGAATCCATTTTTAAAGATTTTTTTCTTCATTTTTTTTTTTTTCCCCTATTTATTCCTGTGAATAATTCATCGTTCCATTTTGCTGGTTTTATACGTATTCGGATTATTAAGCTTGTGAAATTATGAATTTGATAATGTTTGTGCAAAGTAAACAACTATGCTTTCCAGTAGATTTCATGTAAATAGTTTATATAAAAGAAAAAAAAAATTCCAAAATATATAAAAAATTGATTTTATTTTTTTGGGAATGGTTTTAAAGGCGTTGAAAAAGTGCATTTTTTTAGGACAGTTCACATTTTTCCGGTTGTATATTGGAATTTGAAAATGTTTTAACTAGTAAAAATATAATCTTGTTTTGTTAAGCATTTTTAGTTATAGCCATCGTTTACATTTTCTTATGTTATTTTAAATGCAGGTATTTCCTGTGGTATTTATTTCTATTATGTTTTGGTGACAAGCTGTTGACCTTGGCAGGGATATTTATTTGATCCACCGACCTACCATCCTCAGCTACGCCATGCATGCCTTAGACGACTGAGACGAAAGGGATCCCTATTCGGGCCAGTCGTTAAGTGCTTTTATTCATATCCTTTGTTGTTAGCGTCTTGCAGAAGGAGGCGCCGCTGCAATGTGCACGCTAATGAAGGCCACGGCATTCTAGAAGTCACGAGCTCGTAGCGGACGTGTTATGAGTTCGAGTCCTGGTGTCACTGAAGACCCGCCGTGTAGGGGAATTGATGCACGTTAAATCTGTTGGTGCTATAGTTTGGAAAAGGGGTGCCATCTCAGGAGTCTTGCTCGTCACGTTGACTGCGGATCCAAATGACGAAGTGCGTTGCTTATTGCCCTTATGTTGCTTTATAGTGCGACACTAAAATATATTCACTCACGTGTACTCTAATGACTGAACATTCATCAAATTAGCACCAAAATACTTCTATTGGTGATAAAAAAACAAGTCACCAGCATCCTCTTCCTTGCCTTTTAAAATCATTTATAAAAAGTTCCATTCTAAAATGAAGATACACATACAAAAGCGTGCACATGTAAATACAAAACCTCCACAGTTTAATTATTGTACCACCGAATTTATATCTGATGTGACTCATGAGTTCGATACTTTCTCTTAGCAAGTGATGAATGTTGCTTCTAAATGTTAAATTCAATTAGGTTTCCAAATCCTCGCGTGACATAGTGAGGAAACTGAGACGAATGAAACCTGCTCGATTGTTATATTCGTCTCTTGGACGTGATTCTGAATTACAATTTGGTATTTGAGAACTTTTTGTGTAACTGAGGAAGGATGCAGGTAAACTAAAAAGACGCTTATTATTAACACACTGTATGTAATTGTGATTGAAGAGAAATAATGTTGGTTTATGTTCCGGTGTGATGATTACTACTACCAGATGTTATTTATTTTCCTCTGAATCTCATTTATATTCAATTTCCGCATATCGTTAAGCAGAATTCGCACATAATTATTAAGTGTTCAGCAACGCGTTCAAGTGAAAAAGCTGGCGCGTTTTTGATTGGTCAAATCCCTTGTTCCTTGACGCCAGATAGCTCAATTTGAATTCAACTGTAGGGGATACTTTGGTAACATAAAAAGAGCAGTTTTATTGTCAAGAGATTTTTAACGGTCACTTAACCATTTGTAGCAGTCTATCACTCATAGATTGTTCCTTTTTGGAAACATTTTCTTTGACTATGTGTTTTGAGTATAAAACTGCTTGACGGATAAATATTAAATTTAGCATTTTATTCTGTAAACCATATTTATGCCTTAAATTCTAACAACGCTTACTTTAAGGCTATCTTCGGCTAATGTTAAAGAATAGGGGCCGAATTCGGAATATTTTTTCAAATACAAAAATACTCAAACATTAATATTATATTCTGGCTACACTATCCTGTAGAGAATCACTTATTTTATCATACTATTCATTTTTATCCGAATTGACACATTTTTTCTTTTATAAAATGTGTTTTGCATATTTTTCCTCTACCGTAATGCTAAACGAGCTAGCCCTTCACATGTTAAAAGAAAAAACTAATTATTTATGAAATATTTTGAAATTTTAAAAACACCATGCTATAAACAAATGCATGAGTTACATTGCACAAATTTTTATAAAAATTGAGGCATTTTTTCTGTCCGAAAATGTGATCCGCGTCAAGTTCACGCTCTCGTACATATGGCGAAAACAGCCTTAAAGAAATATCTGTACATATTGCTTTTTTTCTTAAATCTGATTTTTATATTATAAACAAAGTGATGTAGAATAATCTTTTAGGATATAATTGTAATTTACTTCAGAGTGTTTATATGAGTCCTGATTGTGAAGATGTTAATAACTTCAGTGATATTAAAAGGAATTTCTCTTGAAGTCTCCTTCAAGAAAAATTGCTGTGAAAAATAAGCGCTACGAATTTTTTCAATGTATAACTTTTGAAAACTTGATAATATTCTACAGTCTAATTAAATATTTATTACTGATCATTCTGACACTGATATCTCAGTGTTTAAGTTTTGTTATTAGAAACTTGTAAAACGTCAGTAAACAATATTAAATATATATATTTAAAAAAAAAGTTGAACTCATTGTCTTTGAATAAATGAAAAATCTTGTAGCTGCCAAAAAAATCTTTGAACAAGTCAGTAAGACTGAAGTATTGTACACATTATGTTTGTAAAAAATAAGTTTTTATTAATTATTTTCAAATTATAACGAAAAATTCAATTTGCATACTAACAAGGATTAAAGGTTTTCTTTTAACTGCATTTATTTCTTATAGCTGAAAGTGTCGCATACATTTTGTGATCATATATCATCCTAAATAACAATATTTGCTTCAATGTTGCGATTCCGCTAGTTCAGTAATATTTTTATTTGTAATTTTATACATGTCACATTTCACTACATGTGAGGTATTCTAACTGCAAAGATATGTTTGGGCGACAATAGCATATACATTTCCAGAAAATTCATGAAATGAAAATTTTAAAAATCACACTATTAAGCCATAGAAAGAAAAACACGTAATAGTATTTGTAAACGTGTTTCGAAATATAACCTTCTGATTTAAATAATATATGTCTAAGCAATATGCCATGGCATAGTTTACAGAAAAACGCATACAAAGTAGACAAATCCGACGTCTTTGCAAAATACGAATACAGTACGAAATCATTCTTTTTGGCAGTATATATCAACATGAACACATCAATGATATTTTTAATATACTATTTGTCGTGAATTAAATATTTTCCTGGTATGAATTCTTCAATGAGACAAATTCATAATCATTTCTAAGAATTGTTTATGTTAAATCATAATGTAAAAAACTTAGAGATATTTGTAATTCTACAGAAACCAAAAACATAATCAGTGGGGTATAAAGTTTTGAACTGTTTTTTATTAACTATAAAAAAAATAGTTTGGGCTGTTAATACAATAAATAACTCATTAATTCACTTCCACTTAAAAAAATACGATTTAAATTTATATATTAAGATATTGAATGTTTTTTTTTTTTTTAAAATTCAGAATGAACGTTACAAGCCCGCTTCGATGGGTGTTTCATGAAGTATCACTATTATACTGTTTTCTATAAACTATATTGGTACCCTAACATTAACCTTTTGATTGAATTGAAGAAAATATTCTTACAACCCTCACATTGATTTAAAAAGAACAGGATGGGAATTTCTCAAATAGAAGTGGAATTATCTGTTACGTTTCCGCAATGACCCACCCCCAACGTGGATTTCTGCAAAGCCCAGTTTTAAGTAGACCTCTATAAATAAATAAATAAACACGCTTGCCAAATTTCAAATCTTTGTCTAATAGTTCAAAAATGAAATTTTTTAATCGATATTCCCCTTAACCTTTGAGGGCCACTTTCGGTAAGACCTTTTTTTTCGCGAATTTTAGCTTAACAAAAGAAACATGCATATCGAATTTCATTGCTGTAGGTCTATTAGTTCGGAAACGGAAACGTTTTTATTCGTCCCTGTAACTCTCCTCTGACCCCGCCCCCCCAACACAGGAATCGATTTCCGTAAAATCTGTTCTTAACGGATCAGAATTCAACAAAAGAAACATGCTTACCAAATTTAATATGTGGTTCTATCAGCTGAAAAACTAGGCGTTTTTTTATCTATAATTTCTCTTACCCCACCCCCCCGTAGTCGATATTTTCAAAAAATTCGTTAGTAGTGCTACTCATCCAAAGATGCATACTTTTCTGATGTCAAGTCTGACGCGCCCTTTAGCCCTTTAGGGGGTCGATTTTCGCAAAACTCGTTCTTAGCGAATCTCTACTCAATGATAGGAACATGTTTGCCAAATTTCAAGTCTGTAAGTCTAATAGTTCCGGAGATATCGTGATGAGTGTGTCGCTTTTCTCCTTTATATATAGATGAACAAATAAAATTGAATTTTTAACATTAAAAGCTATGATAAGTGTGTGGTTCACTTATTTTTACTATACATTATGCATACCGGCAAGTTCAAGATGAATTTTATAGCTGATGCACTTTAAGAAAGGTGACATCTGCAAAAAATTTGAATTATCACTTTTTTTTTCTGATATATTTTTTCTCCATGAATAGGATGCACCCAAATTTTACTTGAATTCTGATTTCAACTGTAGGGCCACTCATAAGTAATTTATTTCATGGACATGCTCTATTTTTATCTCAATTTCTAGTTATAAAGTTCTCTGGTAAACTTAGCTCTTTTTCCATTAAGGATTCCATGCATCAGCTTAAAATTTCAATCCTTTTTCTGTCATCCGTAAAAAATAAGACCTAAATTTCGAAGTCCAATCGATTCGAATGCCCCTCAGTATTTCGTTTTCTCTACGCTTGAAACGTACTATAAAACTTAATACCCATCTTTTATTCAAAAGTGCTACTCAGGCTAGTAGCAGTTGAATGATACATCCATTTTCTTTTATGACCATATAGCTCCATTTTTCAAATGAGAAAATTCATTTACATTTATCATTGTTAATGGCAAAATAGAGGCCCCGTTTTACGGTTTTAACGCGTCAAATAGAAGTCGTACAGCTATTTTTCTTGATGTAGTTCAAGTACTTTGTTCAACGGGGTTTTTGTGTTTTTTACATATACCCTTTCTTTTCCTGCAGAACGTAATAACTGTTTCGTTTTCAGATAACGTACCAAAGTCGAACTTCAGCAGTAAAGCTTAAGCTTTAATTATAGAGCAATAAAAATGCAATTATAATCAAGATACGTGGCTCATTTGTAGTTGTTTAGTGATGATGCAATTTAAATAGAGCCATAGAAGGAAATGTAGTGGAACCTCTTAATTATTTTTTCTTCTGTATTTTGGACCTAGAATATCTGCAATTTTGTTGCATGTTTAGTGTTCGCGAGACAAAACACAAAAAGGGAAAATACACTAAAGTACATTTAGTATTAAAAAAAATACAGCATTACTCATATTCCAGCTTCTTATAAAATGTTGCAGCAGTCTACATAAACTAAGAATAATTAATGAATGTGCACGTGTAAATATAAGAGTGGAAGGATTACTGGTTTGTCCGTCTGAGAAGCAGCAGATTTGCTTTTGTTTCTATTAGCTGTGGCTGCTGCTATAAGTGTTCAATTTATATCATTATATCGACATTTAAACAGCTGAAAACAACTGTTAAATCAAATTCCCTGTACCGGAAAAATTCTGCTACAATTTTTTTTAAATTTCGTGCTATATATTTTCTAACTTATGCTATTGAACTATGAAAAAGTAATATATGAAATTTCTTTGAAAAAGATTTTATTTACGTTAAGACAATATTCTATTTTTTATGTGCGCTGATTATTTTTTTTTTTATTCATTCTAGATGTTATAAGCTACTTTGTTTTCTAAATTTATTGTAATGCTTTTCTACATTTTATTTATATAAAAGAAAAATATTCGTATATTAAACTCGGATCAAATAGGAAGAAAGTATTATTCTAAAGGAAGCATATGTTTACTTTGTTTTACATTGTAACTCCCAATAGTTGTTCAACTAGCTATCAACAAATATTTTACATGAATTCATTCTATTTAGGAAATATGCATTATGTATTTAATTTTGCATTTTAAGTATTTTTTGTAAAAAAATTTTACGTTCAGATAAAAGTTATTCGTGCATTTAAATATGTAGGAATTGCTTGCTTCAATTGTATTTACATAAATATAATGTACATTATTTCCAGGCAATATTTGAATTTTTATGAGAACATCTAAATGGGATACATACGATATTGCAGAACTATCCAAAAATTTATTTAATAATCGACTTGAAATTTCTGTCCGCAGTCTTCCAGTACTCAAATAAAGAAACATGTTTTAAAAATGAGCCTCAATGTAAAAAAAAAAAAAAAAAAATCATAACTTCATTTGAACATTTTTGACTAACATAAACGTGTACATTTTAAACTAGAAAAGGCGATATATGAATAGAAGCTCTCAAAATTTAAATTACGATGCATTGAGCTATCAGTGTTTCAGTACTAAGTAGTTAATCTTTTCCAGAAATATTATTCGGTTTTTTTCTTTTTAAATACAAACCAAACAATCACAAATTTCCATATATAATACATAGTTCAGATTGCCCACAGGGATCTCTGTGTTATGTTACACTTCTAACCATCACGTTGTTTCATTAATTTATTATGTGCAGCTTTTAATGTTGGGTTGTGAATTTAAAGCATAGCTACGAATGAACTGATTTTATGTTATTAAGTTTTAAAAGAGTTTAAATAAGAAATGATTATTAGATTTATATTCATTTTAAATGAAAACGAAGCAAAAATAAGTTTGGCTTGTTAAAATTATTATAGGAAAAAAGTTTTAATGATATTTAGCTTAAAAAAATTATATTTAGATTTTTCTATTTTTAAAATTTTCATTTAATTTCGTATTTTGTAAAGATGGTTGCTGAAATAAAAATATCTAATTTTTAAGTTTTAAATCGTTTATATACCAATGAATATCTATCATTTAACTTTTTTCCTAAATTTTTATACCAAAATATTCCAAACATTCTCCCGCGGATGTATACAACTTGATACATTTAACTTAAAAATCTTAAAAAGAAATCTAGCCTTACATCTTTTAGACTTTAAATATAAATACAACACCTTTTAAAATTTTATTTTATTTAAATCTTTCTAGTATCTTAATCCTTCTTAAATAGTAATTGAACCAGAATAAAAACACCATTAATATATATAAAACTTTCACTGATGAAGTCATTTTAAATTTAGTTAATTGAGTGAACCAAACGACTTTTCAGTCTTGAAATAAAATTCAATTGAATTTACCAATATAATATCATAACAAAAAGCTGTTGGCAACTGTCAAGCTCGCCAAGAAGAAATCCGTTACTGTTGAACATATTTCCATATTTTAAGTTTATACCAAATCACGAATTCGTTCTCTTATTTGAACTTTTTTGCGAACAGATCTCTCTCTCTTCCGTTCCATTCAAGGGTAAGAAGAACGTGAATGGAATGAACGAGAGGAACTTGTACAAGTCAGCGGAGATGTCTTTTAGATCCAAAATGGCCGATGTGAGGTAATTTGGCGTGCCAAGGAAATCTTTTCTTAAGCTTTGGCAAGGAGGGGACCTCTCAGTTGGAGGGGGGGAGGAATGAGAGATGATGAAAAATTGGCTGACACGTGGCTTTTTAGGCTAGTGATCTTTGTAGTTTCAAGGGTGGTCATGTTTTGAAGCGGCGGGGAAGCTCAAACAGTACAATGAAGGGTTTCAAAATCGATTGTGTGGTGGTTCTCAGCTAAATCGATTTGGGGAGGTAAATTTAATCGTCTTAATTGAGTGGGATTTTCAACAGCTGATGTAGCGATGTCTTGATATTTTTTTCAGTGTTGCTTGGAGGGGCTTTATTAATTTATTTAATAAAGAAACGCTTTGGGTGGAAATAAAGTATAAATTGTGAAACACGGGAGGTCGTTTGTTGCAATAACGACGACTTTTCATTAGCCCTCCAAATGGGGTAGCATTTTTAATTCATTTTAAGGTTGAAATATAGTTATTATGTTCGCCTGCAAAAATAAATATAATTAACTTTTTGCACATGAAAGGAAGCTTTTCCGGACTCTATTGAGCATTTTTATTTCTCTGCTTAAACTGCCATTACTCTTCTGTATCTATACAGAGTACGGTTAAAGGTATTAGGGCTTTTAATATAATTTTGACGTGCACAGTTTTCAATTAGTGTGAACGCTTAGATGGTTTAAAGGTTAAATATTTATTTCCGTTACTATGTATTTCTTAAAATTATTTTCAAAATTTTTTTTTGTCTTTAAAGCTGAAATGAAATGTTGCTTTCCTTAAAGATTTACAATTACCTAAGAAATTGAAGATGTATGTTATTAAAATCCTGAATTTGATGTCTTCAATTTATTGCATTTAGCCTACTAATTTTTAGGAGTTTTGTAATCAATATATTTTTTAAGTTATCGATAGTTATTAGTGTTCTTGTTATTTTATACAAAGTCGAAAAGAGATTTCCAATAGCTAATTTTTGTTTAAGTTATTTATTTTATCAGAAATATGTCTAAATGAATCACGTTTTTTTAATTAAGTAATTACATAACTTTGATATATTATTTTAAAGTCCATTTTGAAGTAATTATGCAATAAAATAAATATTTGTTTAACCTGACGAGATTTTATTCTTTTATATATATATATATATATATATATTTTAAGTTCCAAAACATGATCAAATTTTATGAATTTTTTTTGTCATCTTTTAAACTTAAAATCAAAAATTTTATTACTAAATCATTTTTTAAAAATACTTAAAATTTTTTTTAAAATAATAATAATTCTACATTATTCTTTCTTTTTTTTTTTTTTTTTTTTTTTTTTTTTAATTCGGTATTGTTTTTCCATAATTTTATTTCTTAAGTCTTCACTTTATATCATATTAATCTCATTTTGAATTTATTATTTTACAAATCTTTAATAAGAAAAGCGATATAAAAGAAAACAGTATTATAGCAATGCAAGTTGAAAAATAAGGGAAATAATAAAGGAAAAATGAGGTGTTTTTTTTCTTTACTTATTTGCAAGAAAATAAAATCAAAATAATACGATAAAATATAATTAGATAAAATTAATAATATCCACCGTGGTGTACTTTATCATTTTTTTAGTTTAAATATAAAAAATACTGATATGAATTATGTTAACTTTTTTCATATTTTCATTTCACTAACATTCTTGTGTTTGAGGTTCAAACCCCGAGCTGGGCAAGGTTGACTCAGCCTTTCATTACTTCAGTGGGTCAGTAAATGAGTACCAAACTTGCTTGGGAACTTAACACTGGAGGTTTCGCGTTGGTCTGACCACCTGACCGGAACATCTGATCTGCTTAACAATATGTAAACGTTTTCTTTTCGAATTAAAGTAACATCACACCATAACTGTTTAAATTATAATTCCATGCTATACTTTGATACTTAAGAAAACTATATTTACATTCTAACAAATGCTTTTAATGTTTTTCATATTAATTTTGCCAAAAAAAAATCGCCTATTTTTAACAATGCATTTGTTACTAAGCTCTCAAATTCTTATATTACAAATTTAGTTTGTTGTTTTTGCTTTTGCAAAAATCTATATTCCTCCCCTCCTTCCAAAAACTCTTCATTATTCGAAGCTGCTGAATTATTTCGTGAGTATTGGGTCGTTTTTCGGTATTCACGAAATCAATGTGTTTAATGAACGCTGCAAATGTTTCTAATTAATCGGCTTCAGCTTTCGCTTTTCTATGTTCTAATTATCAGCGTGGGAACAATGATATGCATTGTACTAATCATCCAATAGTTTTCTTCTTCATTTGGGCTGTAGATTGTCTTTCTTTATTTATTTCAGTTGTGAAACTTTAATTACAGTTTGAATCAACTGAAATGATTTTAATTTTTTTTCAAATAGGCTTCACTTGATATGACAGTAAAAATAAATTGATCTCTTCAAATAATCATTGAAATTAGGTCTCTAAAGAGTTTTCTTTTCTTACACTCGTGTTAATTATTCGAGCAGTTTTATTATTCGTAAAAGAATCGCTAGAAATGAAAATGTTTTAAGCAGTTTTTCTCCTTGCTACAAACATATTGTTAACTTCTTAACTATGATTTTGACTATATATATTTATTTCTGCCATGTCTATAACGCATAATTATTGTCAAGAATTTAATTAGTAAAATAGGACATAACTTAAAGTGATTTTTTTAGTATAAGTTACATACTCTTGCTTACAGAAATCATCATTTTTATAAATTTGAGTTTTTCTTGGTTACTCAAAAGAAAATTCTAATACTGTCTTTTAAATGATTAACTTACGGTCCTTTCTCAGTAAGGTTAAACATATACTTAGGACGAAAACTTTTAACTCTACCGTGCTAATATATTCAAGGCCGCGGCTACCTAGTTGTTAGGGTCGCAGACTCATGGTCGGCGTGTCACAAATTCGAGCCCCAGTGACCCTAGAATAGTGAGTGAGTGAATGTCAGCTACTCGAGGGCTTTTGTTGACGGACCTCGTCATTTTGAACCATGGTCAAGTGACGAAGACGACACATGGGCTGGCACCCCTCTCTCCTAACTACCACACCCCACCAAAGTAGGACGTTTGAGCTCTCGACAGATGTAACGTGCGTCACTCCCCTACACGGCCGTTCTTCAGTAGTACAGGCTCGAACTCCTGACACACTGACCACGAGTCCATTGCCTTGACCTCTAGGCTACCACGGCCACAGTGCCATTAAAGACCCACCGTATAGACGGGCTGTTGCACATTCAATTGAATGGGGCTCTGTCCTCACGTTGGTGGGGAATCTGGAAGAGTGTCTCAATGTCACCCTTGTTACTCGACCGCAGCTCGGAATTAATTACCCTCGTGTTGTTTTCTATTGCGACGTTCATAAAATACTTGACTCAATGTTCAGTGAAGGATTACGACGTCAACAGAAATTCCAATAAAGAAATAAACAGTTTGAAAGGGAATTTCAAAAGTAGGTAAAAATGTTTTATATAGCTTTAATATTTTTGCATCATAAATATCATGATTATTCATGCGATTAATTTGTTCAAGATACTTTTCGCTTAAATTTCTTCAATCGCACACAGAAATTTTTCACGGGGGCCCGCGCCGCCCCGGGGGCGAAAGTTCACCATTCTTGTATTTTGCTCCTTTTGATTTTATCGATTTTCGGGAACAAAACACAGTAAAAAACTAATTATTGAATAAATAATTAGCATTAATTAATAAAATTAATCATTAATAAAAAATACTTAATTAAATTTTACGTATTATATACTTAGAATTATAATCAATCAAAAAAAAAAATCGAAGGCTTTGGGGGGGGGCCGGCCCCCCGGCCCCCCCCCCCCCTTGTGTGTGCCACTGATCGTACTACATATGTATTAAAACTGCTTTTTATTTATATTTTGATAAAAGTTTTAGTAAATCTTTCAAAAATCGCGTGGAATACAATCGGTGACCCTCATCAAGGAAATAATTTTATTTAAAAAATAACAAAACATTTAATGATTATAGTATCTGTCAAAGTATTTTACAATTTACAACTACAAGATAGGTGCCTAAATCTTCAGACTGGTAATTTTGATTTTTATCAATTTATTTAGTGTAATGGGGGGGGGGGTCTTTTCAGTCCCGCGATTACCATCAGTTTCCACCCTTCATTGTTTACTACCATTCGCCTTCTTTAGATGAGCGGACAATGGACTTTACTCATGCTTATCTGGTATTGAAGCATCAACTTGCGCACGAACTTTCGAACGCAAATCCTGAATATTAAAAGTATTTTCCTTCACTTTACTTGCAATTCTGTACATTATTATGAAGTGCAATACCAATAAAAATCGTAAATTCTATAATTTGGTTTATATTAGTTTTAAATTGAACCCTACACACACACACACAAAGTTTCCTATCAAATTTCGAAATTTTACAAGTATGTTTAAAGATGCCCTAAAATCGGCAAGCTCTATGCTTTCCATGCGCACATTATTTTATTTCACCTGCTTTTGTTTTTCGCTTTCCGTTGTTGTTTTTTTCCTTGCTGCATCTTATGCCTTGGCAATTTTGGAAACTGATTTTCCATTTGCACCTCTCTGTTTTTCAAAATACTTTCATAAATGCGTTTTATTTTATTTATTTTTTTTTTGTGCAGAAACTAAACATTTATTATTAGCTTACAAGTTGACTCTGTTGCGTTTTCCGGAGCAATTGCTCACGACCCATTGTAGCGTGTTGCGTGCGCATGATAAACGCACCTGCTTTTCAAAAAAGTGTGAAGATGGCGTGAACGATTTGGCTTTCTCTCCAGAGTGCAAACTGCATGTGAACAGACCATTAGCTGAAACATAAATAAAACTTTTTTTTTTCATGTATATATTTTAAAATAGGGATTTTTTTTTTTCTTTCCAGTTTTTCGTATGCACTGATTTGTGGAAAAACTATGTAATGGCTTTTATTTTTCCAGAACATTTTACTTTTGTAAATGTGATATTTAATTAAGTAAACCTTCGATTATTTAAAATAGTGAGAGAGGCGTAAAAATTGCTAATAAGAACAACACTACGTAATCTCATTGAAAAACTGGAATGAACTTCAGTACTTTATAATCGAACACACACACACAAAACCTTTTTTATTTATATTTAGATAGCAAAGTTAAATTATGGAAGGTGTTTTTTTTTCTTTTTAAATTTAATGAAACTCTCTCACAGGCATAAAATTGTCCTTATATTTGGAAAAGTGTGTCATGTCTCGTGCGAAACTTGAGTTGTAACATTTTGTAACATGTTTATTTTTTTTATTTGGAATGATTGCTGCTTTATTTTCACATTAACTCATTTTCACATATTCTCAATCCAAACATATACATTTCTTATTTCGCTATTTTTATCTAATCGACAGCTTACAGTAGGCTTAAAGTAAGCAAGAAGGAAAATGCTTATATGTAATTGTTTATACATATATATATATAGAGAGAGAGAGAGTAACTGAACGCCTAAAATTTGAACAAAAGAATGGATAAAATAGCTTTTTTTTCAATTGTTTAAATAAAAATAATAATAATAATTTTACCACGCTTTCCATATTCTATTGAAATTAATACTGTATCTGCTGGCGCAATAACATGATAATCTGATTTTGTGATGTATTTAAACTTTCTTGTTTTATACATATAAAACAGCACCAAAAAATATGCTATTAAAGAGCACGCAATATCACGTTTCATATTCTTATTAAAACTTTTATTTCTTGTATCAATCCATACTATGAATTTCCTTTAATAATCTTTTTTTTTCTTTTGATGTCTATCAGTCTAGTTATATGTAATCAAGCTAGAAATTATTTAACTTTAAAATCATAAAGAAATGTGGATTGTTTGATAAACGTGTAAGCCCTCAACACTCAAATGCTACTGGCTGAGATAGGCGGCTTTTTATCAGTTTTTGTATATTCCCTAAATAATAAAACGTTGTTTTAGAAAAATGAGGTAAGCACCTTTCTCCTCCTTTTTACTCCCATTAATTTTTTTTCAAATCCACGATTCTTCCTACTGTCTTAGCCACGCGTCTTTTTTGCCCATATACTTTAAACTGGATATCATACCTTATCAGGTGGACCTTCTCTAACAGGTTGTACTGTGCTGAAAGATTCCCAACTTGGCTGTTTTGACAGTAGCTATCTCTCTTTGCCTGACACAGTAGAGGCAACTCCCTGTCTGATTTATACCATTTTGTCTGTAGATTCGAATAGGATTCTCTTCTTTGTCTCTTTATTTTCGGTTGCGTTTCTATCTCTATCTTATTTTCGTTAAGATTTTATCGCATTGTTGCCCGTTATCTTGGGTGCGTTGATTACCTATTAGTCAGAAAAATCCCTATCTCTGAGAAAAACGACTGGGAAAGACTGCCCACTGGCTGTTTTGGTTTTGTTTGAGCTTTATTCTCGGAGCGGCATTGCTTTTCAGGTAACTTATTTTTTATGAGCTATTTGAGATTGCGACTAGTACGATGCTTACATTTACTGTTAGTAGAAGCTTAATAGTAATATAGCATAATTATTTGTAATATATATTTTTGACAAACCTCATTATTTCTGCAGTTTTCTCAGAATACATTTCGATGCGTACGTTGTATCCTTGGCACTGCTGATTTCAGAGAAACTTATTTTACCCAATTAATTTTCAATCATGATTTGTTGAATAAATTTTGCTTGTAATTATCAGTAAAAGGTGAAAATACTACCAGAGTAGCTTTATTTCTTTACTTTTGAATTTTTGTTTTTTAGTTACTTTACAAATAAGCTTTTTCTGAGCTGGATTTATTCTGCATACAATAAAGCAGTTTAAATTTATTCTGTGATTAAAAAAGTGCAAGAAAGTAAAGACTAATCTTAACTTATCGACTTTATCTCTATCTTGAAAGATTTCTCAAAATATTACATTTTATTTTTGCTAGTTGTAAGATACATATTGTTTGAAATTGGTTTATCTACATGCCACTTCAAAAATTGAAAGAGTGATACATAAACTGATTTTGAAAAATCTGTTTTATTTTTAATGATTGCTGTTTTATTTTCACATTAACTCATTTTCACATATTCTCAACCCTTTATATACATTTCTTATTTCGCTATTTTTATCTAATCGACAGCTTACGGTAAAATTGGTTAAAGCTGATTAAGTATAGGGTCGATATTTTAACGTCTTTTTTAGATGCTACACTAAGGCTGTTAGCGGCCGATCCCGGCTTAACGACTAGGATGTGATACCCGAGTTAGCATCCCATTATTCAAACTTGCATACCGGTGAGAGGATTTTCTGCCTCGACGGATTTATCGTTCATTATCTCCTCTGCACGAGGCCAAGGTAGCCTAAGGGTCACCAACTTGTGGCCGATGTGTCATGAGTTGGAGCCTTGGGCCACTCAAGACTCGTCGAGTTGAGGGGATCGATGCGCGACAAATCTGCGGTGGCTCAAAACCGTCCAGATGGCGTGATGTGGAAGTTCGGAGGGCGATGCCAACTCAGGTGTCGCCCTCGTCCCTTGACCATGGCTCAAAATTACGAGATCCATCATCAATAGTTCGTGTTGCTTTATAGTGCGATCTTAATAAAACATTCACGCACTCCTCTTCACGGCGGATTTTCATTGACTTGATAACATCAACCGCGTGTATCCGTGACCACACGGCTGACGCAGCAGATTATCTGATAATACGTTTTTAACTGTGTTTATTCCATGCTAATATATACAGTGTTACTAAAATCTTTGAGCAGAAGTCTGTCAAAAAAAAATTGTGCATCACCTTTTTGGATGGCAATATATTAAAATAATATAAATTCTGCAGTCTATTATGAATCCCTAATAAATACGGCAGCTTTATATCACCAACTAGTCAAACACTTTCAGAAAGAGTAAGTCTCTACAATGCTTTACCACTACCTCTGATTAATTTAAGGTTCTGGAGAATTTGTAGACCATTGCAACTTGTCAAATCTACCCCTCTGATGGTTTCCAGACATTTTTTTTTTTTTTTTGTAGCTGTTGTGTAGTGGCTTTATACTTCTTTCTTCCACCCTAGCTATTGCTCAAGGGTGGCCAACAAGAAAGTATGCCCAAGTCAAGAGTAATCCCTTAGTAAATCTTGGAGGAGCTACGGGAGTAAGTCTGTTCGTACTTTACGAGGAAGGGGGTCAACTTTTCGATCTTTCAGTTTGCGGTCAATTAGGGTAGGTTGACTTCCCTCCCCCAAGCGTAAGGTCCTTTGATCCTTCCCCTTTTCTCCAGTCAAGCAACACCCTACAGCTGTCAGGTAACAAGTCAAGATGTGGGGGCTGAATCCCAATCAAAACATCTCGGCTGTACCCCCTCGTAATACGCATGGGCATGTTTGGAATTGTGGGGTCAGTGTCTGGGCTGGTTTCTTTCAGTTCGTGGTAATAGTATCTTCATGTGCTCTTTTCCGTAAGTTTTTTGCGAGTTTTTTATTGTGGTATTTGCATGACTTTTGAGCAAAAAAATCATTTTTAAATGTTTGTAGTGTTTCTCAAAATTCGATATGAAATATTTCTTTGCAGAATCTCAATATGCAAAGTACGTATGAGATGTAGTGCTACTATTTATTTTATTTACTTGCATCTTGTTAATGCTACATTTCCTATGTAAAGTCTTTGTATAATGTCTTGAATATGGTATCTTTACAGCTGAATATACTTCTTTAGAAGCATTTCAACTTATGCTGTAATATGCTCATAATTAACTAAAAGTCGTAAAATTAATTCTGAAATCACATTTGTAGAGTATTCTCTCTGTGAAAGTGTATTTGTGGTGGATATAACGTATATACATGATATAGCGAAACATCTAAAATTATTTATACGGATATTCCATGATTTAAAAACAACGCGAAAAAGAAAATTGCACGTAATTTTATAATTAACTACTTTGAAAAAAATGAATGTATGTCACTAAAAATGGCTCTATGAAACGTTAATTTTTCAAATAGCTTAAATATTTCAATGATGAAAAAAAATAAATAAATAAATTGCTCTTAATTATAAATGTTTGATGGTATCATTTGTTTTATTATGAGGAAACATCAAATGCATTTCCAGTCATTTTATTGGGAAATAACAAAGCAGAGAGAAGTTATTAGATATCTTTCAATAAAAATAATTAAAAAAAATTATTAATTAATAGTAAAAAAAATTAAATCTCATTTTTCATCAAATGTATGCCTTTTTTTAAAAAATTAGATTAAAGAAAATCTATTATGAAATATGTAAAAAGTGCGCAGTTTAATTTGATAGAAGGTATTGAATCGTTTGGTATGTTTGATGGTTTATTCCAATGTTTCCAAAGTGGTCTATATAGACCCCCAGGGGTCTATGACGACCTGCAAGCGGTCCACGCAAACGAAAAAATAATTTGGGGGTCTATGAGGTGTAAATGGGGGTCGATGATAGTGGCTCTCATTAAACCAGGTGTGACTTTAATCTTTAAAAAAAAAGTTGAAGTAGTGTGGACGCCAGATTTTACCAATTTAGCTTAATGTATTTACTAAATTTAGAGAGATTAATTTGTGGTTACTATATAGGTAACAGCATAAATTTTACTAAGACAAGGATCATTTCAGCATTCTTTCCAGAATTAAGCTAAAGAAGTATAATATTGGATGTCGTGAATTTTCTCAATTTGTCACATACAATTGTCTGGATATTTTAATCTAACATTTAAATGCCCTTTACTAAGATTTTGAAACTGGTTTTGTGATTCTTTTTTTTATAGTAATACCATTGTAGACAATGAATTCATGTAGTCAGTTTGAAAAAAAAATATCTTATAATACAATTGGGAACTGATCAGAATAGGCTCTAATGAAGATCTTAAAATAAAGTTCAGAAACGAATGTCAGCAATTTTAGCTTTAAAAAGACATACCTATTATTTGTCGCGAATAATGGAATATCGTGAGGAATTTTTTAATTATTTTTCCTAGTGAGAGGGAGTTTCAGTGAGTTTGTCAATTACAAGAAAGAAAGAAAAAAGAAGAAAAGAAAACTGGACACACTTACTAACAAAGGAGGTTTAGGGTTAAACCTGACTAAATTCACATAAAATGTTGAAATTTTTTTATTGAAGCCAAAGATTCACCCTTCTCATTAAAGGCATTTTTTTTTTTCTTATTCAGTTATTTTATGTATTAATTTAGTTTTAATTTAATTTATTAACATGTGCTTTTTTCTTAAGTTTTAAACGCTCTACTTCACTACAGTTAGAAATTTAATTCTTTTAAAATAAGTAGTACCATCTGTCAAAAATGTATTTAAGTTGATAAATTTGCAAAAAATTAATATTAGGTAGCAGGGATCTACCCGAAACTGAAAAACATGGTAAGGGGTCTATGAGACAAAAAAGTTTAGGAACCTCTGGTTTATTTGATATAACCTGAATTGAACTGAAATTAAAATTTTGTTGAGTGAGTGAATATTAACGTCGCACTGTTCAGCTACACGAGGGCTTTTGGCGACGGACCACGTAATTTTGAACCATGGTCAAGTGACGTGGACGACACCTGAGCTGGCACCCCCTCTCCTAACTACCACACCACACCAACGGGAGGACGTTTCAGCTCTCGACAGATTTAACGTGCATCGCTGCCCTACACGGCGGGTCTTTAGTGGTACTGGTTTCGAACTCATGACATGTGCCTGCCATGGTCCGATACCTTAACCACTGGGCTTCCGCAGCCCTTTAAAATTTTGTTAATACCATAAGAAAAGAAAATTATAAAATATCCTCCTTGAAAAGAATGACTAATTTCGCGCTGAGAAAACATCAGGCATATAAAAAAAAGCACATTAATTTTTACAATAACTTAATACATTTATTGAAGGATGTAGTCATTTTAAAAAAAAGAATTAATGTATTCATCTTAAATTATAAGAATTGGAATCACCAACATCTTCATTAGAGTTCTTCCATTTCTTAAAAAAATCGTGTATGTTGAATAGCTTTAATATATTTTTTAAAAAAAATCATACCGAAATGAAATCAGAAATTTTAATTTCGTCCAATTTGTAAGCCACACTGTTATTAAGATAGTCCGAAAGCGATGAAACATGTTTCAAAAAGTTGGCGTTTCATTGGAATGTTTAACTTTATATATTAAAAAGTATTGTTTATATTTCTAAATTCGTTATGAAGCTTATTTTCTATATTCGCAGTGTATTATATTTTATTCCCTAGTTTATACCTCATCCACAAACTTTTCTTCAACAATATAACTTCATACAAAATTTATTGAATTAGCACCGTGTACTTTATATGTAAATTACCTATAAATTGTAAATATTACATTTGTTTCTTTTTCTGGTGTTTCTGCAAACTTCACACATACTGTAATATGTTGCATCCACAAGTTTTATTATTTAAATTCGCAACTAAAGGTAGGAAAAAATAAAGGTTTGTGCCAGTAACAGGCATCGTTAAGTAATTTTAGATGTCTGCCTTTAATGAATATGCAAATAATATCTTTTTACGAATAATTGTTTGTTTGTTTTTTTTACTAGAGTTGCAAGATTAGTAATTTAAAAGAAAAGTGATTGTTATGTTCAAAAAGAACTGTTATAGTTGTATCGTCAGGAATACGTTACAGTTCGCTTAGTTTCCATATCATACGTTTCACAGCAATGAAAATGCTTCAGACAAATTGAAACAACTATGATAATTATTTATTCCAGTTATCGTTGTTAAAGAAAAGCAGACTATTTTGTAGTAGTTTTATTTACACTAAAGTCATTTTCTTTTAATCTTTTTTTCTTCCTATTATCTATTCAACTTAGCTCTTCGATTGTTAAAGTAAGTTACGAATTTTTAATAATTCTGAAAATTCCTTTATTTTTTATATCCGTCAGTAGGAGAGCATTAAATTTTCAGTTTGATATTTTTTTTCTTCAAAGAAGATAATGGAAAGAAAATTGTAAGAAATCCTCAAAGACATTTTTTTTTTTCATTCTATTTCACCCCTGTATGAGGGCTCGGCTATTATTTGGAATTGCGAGCCATTTGAATGATTTCCTCGAAATCGCTGCTTTGAGTAGCTTATCTCTTTCTTAATAATTAACAATTAGTAAACATTATTTCTTTATAATTAGTTATCCTAGACCAGGGGTGGCGAACCTTTATGAATCAACGTGCTATTTTTTCGAAAGAAATGTTTAAGGAGTTATAGACGTGCCTTCAAATAATTTTGACTTGGGATGATTGGGGAAGTAATAAAACTAAATACTAACAACTCAAAACTCTTTATTTACTATGAATCAATACATTTTGTTCTGTTTATTAGTAAATGCTTAAGTAACATTAGCGTGACTTCTGTTGTTGTAGATTAGATGACAAATAACCTATATTAGGATTGTAATATGTTATATACTTTTAGCAGAATGCATGCTGAATTGAAGTCATCTGTCAAAAGGTTTCTAAGGAAATCTTTATTGTTATTCCTCTCTGAAAATAATGACTCTCAAGCATAGGTAGATGAAAATGTGGTTAAAAGGGCATAATCCAGCTTTTTCAATAGTTAAATGCGTCTGCAATCAAATTCCCGGGGCGCCCCCCGCGACCGATCACTCGCGGTTGTTTGGAATACTTCATAGTGAACTTTGTTATTTTGAACGGTGGAGTGCCCAAAATATTGTGTTGGTGCCAGTGGTTCACCATCCCTGTCCTAGACTGTACATATTTTTGATCATTTGAATGACAGTTTGATTAATATTTTAGAAATCGCTTAGAAAAAAATTGGCTTAATCATTGAACATTTGAGAAATTGTTAAGTGCGTCTTATATATTTATATGTAAAGTAATTCAGTGTTAAATGGATTTGTAAAATTACTATCATAAAATTAAATGTTAATGTATTTTCTAATTTTGTTTATGTAATGTATGAAATAGAACAGTTTTATAAATATAATATCTAGAAAAATTTTTAAACTTTTTTGAAAGAAAGTCAAGATTTTTAGTTAAGTTTTGTATCATAAATTAATATTTTTTTTTATAAATTAAAATATATTCTCTTCTTGTCCTATGTTTTTAATGTATTGTATAAAACAATGTGTTTTATTATGTTATGGCAGGTAAATTGGGTTGTTTCTTCATTATTTGTATCCAAATAATATTTGTCTATTTATGTACAATTTACTCAGTCACTTTCTAGGCACTACCAGTTAAAATTAATAATTTAGAAATTAGAGTATAAAGTAAATTTCTACAGAAAAATATACATTTTGAAATGTCATTAGTTATATTTAAGAGATACTGAGTTCAATAGGCTAAAAAAATGGTCCATCTAGAATAAAGAGATTCTACAATCTTGTCCTAAGCGAAATATTTCTGACGCAAAAGGAATTTTAAACTTTTTCTACTGCACATAATTCTCAAGATTTGTGACCACACTAGCCAATTAGTCATGGTCGCAAACTCGGGGCTGGTGCCGTCGAGTCATTGATTCTCGAGTCCTAGTGCTACTGAAGACCCGCGGTGTAGAGGAATTGTTGGACATGTTGATGCTCAAAGATATCACATTAGTGAGGCATAAGAATATGGAGAAGTACCTCGTGTTATCCTCGTTACTTGGCCATGATTCAGAATTGCGAGGTTGCCAATAGCTGTCGTGTTGCTTTAGAGTACGACGTAGATTAAAATCAAGCCAAATCTTTGCTTATGAAATATGAACTATAAATGGCAAACTTAAAAACATGCTTCCCCCCCCCTCCTATTTGTTTGAAAAATAGAACATTATAAATAAAATAAAATAGTAATTTTATTAATTAGTTATTTAAAAACATTATGAAATATTTAATATATGTATGTGTGTGAGAGAGAAATGATCGTATGTTGCAAAAAAAAAAAAAAAAAAAAGGAAAATTAACTTTCTGGAAAAAAATCAATCAATCATAATATCTTAAAATGTTTAAAAATTAGAGCTCCAGGGATAAGGACACAAACTTTTCAAAAATCCATCAATAATTTCCTTCAAGTCAATCTTCTTGGAATGTTGTACAAAAATGTTCATCATAATGTAAATTTATTCATGCTACAAATGCATCACATTGTAAACATAAAACTCTCTGTATCCTTTGAACAGAATTTTAATAATTTTACTCTAAAAAAGTTATGATATACGCGTTTTAACATATTTCTTTTGTATATATATATATATATGAAATCCTTTTTTAGATGACTTTTAAAATTAGTAAATGGCTATCAGTCGCGTAAAACGCCAAAGTAGTTTAAAAACGTAATAAGGATCGCGCGTTATGCAGTACAGTATTAAGTACCACTGAGCATTCATACAGTATTGAGGCTCAAAGTTCATTGTTAATTTTTATGTTTAGTTTTGTACATTTGCAATATTTTCACAAAATAAATCGCCATCCTCTCTCTCTCTCCTTTTTTTTTTTATCTACCAGCTTAAAGTATGACGGAAATCGTAATCCAACATATTCTTGCGTACTTGTAAGAAATCCCCTTTCCGGAACGAAAGAAAACTGGAAAAAGCGGGAAAATATCCGGCATGCAAAGCGGAGACTAATCCTTTTGTCGTATAATGATTTGGAGGTGCTTTTAACCAATGATCCACATGCTTTTATGTAGCCTTAATACCTCTTTAACACTTCCTTGTTTCCAAGATGAAAAGAGCAGAAAAAAGGAAGAGGGGGAGGGACACTTAGGCGGTTGTCATAGCAACACAGGTCGACATTTTTGAAGGAAAAAATGACACTTCTCAAAGGTATCTTCAACACTTTTATGCTGACAAGAACATAGCGAGCGCTAAATAGCAGTTAAGAGTTGTAAAAGGGTAATAGGCCTCTTGTGTATTTGAGCAGATGAATTCTTTTTTTTTTTTCTCCAACTTTTTTTCCGTACAATTCTACTTTAAAATATTCAGAAAATGAGAAGAAAAGTAAATATAAAATCTATTTCAGATTAAGAAAAAAAAGTGTTCTTGTATATGAAATACAAAAAAGAAGCTAATATTCGGTACTCACTTCGAGTTAGGGAATCGTCCAAAGCACCGAAATGCCATTAAGAGGTGTCAACTAAACTTTGCTTTTTGGCTCGTTTTATGTGTAATGACCTCCTTATGAATATGTTTCGTTTTTAATGGATGTGTTTCGCTCATTAAGAACACGACAAAGGAGTCCTGAGGGTTGTGAAAAATGTTGAAATATCTTCCAGCGGAAAAAATGAGAGATTTTGTGCTACAGTATTAATTGTACGTCAAAGTCCCATATGCAAAGTGTTTTTTTGTAAGCTGTGCCAATTTTTTCTCTGCGTTATGAATTGATGGTCCCATTAGTTAAATTTTAGTTTTAACTATATTTAAGTTGTATTTTTGGAGTAATTGATAACGAAGACTTAACAAAAGACATATGTAGCCTGCTTTACATATTTAGCGCGAGAATGTTATTTTAATGTTCCTTTTGGGAAATGACATTCTGGAAGATATCTTTTACAACAATGTCTAAACCTATTATTTTGAGTTGTTTAATTAATAGAGTTTTCATTTAAAATGTAAGGATAACTCTAAAATCATCGAATTATAATTTTGAAACATTACACATTGAGATGTTAGTGAAATGTATAATGCCTTGTTTGAAATCAAATAAAATACTCCTGAGTATTAACTACATTCTTTAAATAATGTTAAAGTTTGATATGCTTGGTCACAAATTCGTGGTTACTGTCGAGTTGTGGTTTTGAGTCTTAGTCCAATTAAAAGCTTTCCGTGTAGAGAGGCTGATTAACGTTAACTTTGTCGAGGCTAAATCATGGCTAGGTTTAATATCAGCGTGGTCAGAGTGAGATATCAGTTCTCCTGTGTTCTGGTCCCATTTAAATGTGGTTGAAAATTACTTTGAATGGTATTCCCATCGCTTCTGAGTGGATGTTAATCAATAGTTTGGATCTTTTTATAGAAAAATGTAGCCTTAGGTAATTTGTCGGTCTAAAATGGGGAACGTTTATTTTTAATTTAACATACTTTAGATGCTGATAAGATATTTTTCCTTCTAGATGCTGATAAGATATTTTTCCTTCTGTAAAACTCCCTTACATTAATATGGTCACGGTACCGAGTAGTCGCGTGGTCCGAGTAGTTTGTGACCAGAGACGTCTTAAGGCATAGACCAACTAGCCCCGGGTCCAAGGTATCACCCTCCGTGGGAACCTCGTTTCGTTCTCGATTCTGTCTTAATAACATCATGATCCGGATTATTTAAATGGCCAAATATTATTCCCGTACATATTCTCCTAAAAACAGAGAATTGCAAACCGTATGTCAACTGGCAAAAGTGGTAAGATTGTTTTTATTATGTGATGACCGTTGTCTGTGGTATTAGGCCTAGGCCTAATACCATAAACAATTATTCAACTCATTTAGTTGAAATGAGGTCATCGGTCGAGCAGGTTTGTGCCTATGTTTATAAGATTGTGAGTCGTATACATTTGTTTCAAATTACCATTTGAACGAGTATTTGACAATGTATGCTATACACTGCCTACTTTTAAAGATCTCAGATTGGGCCTACTTTTGCATAGGGGTTCAGGACCTCAAAAATATTAAGGTTCCTCTAAGCCCAGGGCCTCAAAGAGTCTTAAGATGCCCCTACCTACATTTTCCTAATGCTACTAAATACCCACCGTGTAGTTTATGTAAAATTCACACACAAAAAATGTCTTCTTGTGGACTTGGTGTGGACGTTTGGAGAGTGGGATGCTGTTCTTTTCACGTGACTATATTTCAAAATTACAAGCTCTGTCACTAATAATTTTCCTTTTGTGACGTTAGTAAACAAACTGTTATTTTGATTCGTGTGTGCATTAAAGTAAAAAAGAATTTTTTTTTATTTTTCAATATTTTGTCTTAATTGGGATTTTATTGTTATAGATAATGATCGTTCTACAATTTTTTACCATATAAAACATGTGTGCTTATTTTGAAAATTAAACATAGGGATAAACTTTACCTTCATCACAGAGGATTGGTTGACCTAGAAATTTTTCATTGGCATTCTTAGATTTGTTCTTGATAAAAAACAGCATCTCTTTAAGTTATTGTATTAAATCATAAATTCCTAATTTTTTTGAAGAATTTTTCATAGATTTAAATTTTTTTAGTTTTTTTTTTTTTTTTGGTAATAACTCTTAATAGTTTAAAACAAATTCCTTTACAGTATTATAGTTGCATTTTATGATTTTTTGCACAAGGGCAAAAGTATTTGTTTTAAAAAATTTCGTTATTGTTTTTCGATGATATCCAAAAACTGTTGCAATTTTATCTTAAAAAAAACTGCAACAATTAATGGGGGGCGTTGCCACAACGTTATGTTTGAAGTAATTCAATCCCTCATCACAGACACAAGCTTTCAAGAAATTCTTCCATCAGTTGTTGACATATTTTTTTTTCCAAGTTTTTAGTACCATCTATAAACTAGTAGTGTCTGATTACTATTGAGAAAAAACACTAAAGAAAATCTTATGTCTCTAAGAGCAGAGGTTGTTCTTTTTGTTAGAACAATCCAGTTTTCTCTCCAGTTTTTCGGATCTCCTTTTTTTTCCACTACGTATTTCAACACTTGTGTAATTCTTTTTTTAAAGCCTAGTTTTAGTTTTTGGACTTTTTTTTGTTCACTCATCCTCAATCAGTTTTTTTCTCTTTAATTTCTTTTGCAATTCCCTTCTAAGACAATGCTTGCTCAACTTAAATTAATCTATTTTTGCTCCTAAGCCTAAAGCTTGCTGGAGGGAAAAATTATTCTTTCCTTTTTTTGGTACTTTTCATATTTTTTTTTAATGTCGTCTTTTTTTCTGCTTGTTTTATCACAGATTTATAATGTGGGATCTAAGATTCGGTCCAGTCTAGAATCAAGGTTCAAAAATAATAATCTTATGATTAGAAGTTTGTTATAATTACAAGACCCAGCGCTGCAACTGTCACTGTTTCGAAAACGCAAATTTTCTAAAACGGAAAATTCTAAACACTTCTAATCAGATTTCAAAGCAATGCAAAAAAAAAAAAAAAAAAAAAATATGTACAAAAAATGGCTTTTAATATCTATTGAAGCTCCTTTTTTTGTTTTTCAACTTCAGATTTGTGAGAATTTATAAGCTGTTTTTTTTTCCAGAAATGTAGATTTTTTTTCCAAGTACATAGTATACATTTGAATGTTTCGTTTGTTTTGTTTTTTAATGCGGAAACTTTAAGTTTTAATATTTTGGTTTTTTAAAAGCAATAATCTCATTTTTATTAAATTTCCAAGATAAAAAAAAATAATGAGGACTTAAAGTAAAATGTGACGAGATACATTGAAAAAAGTGATTTTATAAATGAGCAGATTGCTTTAAAATTCTTACACACGTGAAATAACTAAATAATTGCTGTTTCGTCGTATTTTGTGGACTGATTTGGTTTGATAAAAATTCAAACTTTTACAACGCTAAGCTTTTTATTCGTGCACCCGCTTGTAGTGGGGTACAGCTCCCGACTCCTTTTTACAAATCAAATTACAGATGGCTCTACACTGCGCTGTGTCCAGATGACGTATAACAAGTGTTAAATATTATTCCTACGCTATTTTATCCTACATCAGTAGATTGCGTCACAAACTCTAGATTATATTTATGGCACAATTTTCTATTTTAAGTGACGTTTATATCTCTACACGGGAAATTATAATAGGAGTTATAAAATTTAAATTTGGAAAATAGTTTTTTTTTATAATATGCGAATCAAATAGAAGTTATTAAAATGTTTGGGAGGATTTAATACGTTTATTTTTTTTCTAGGTAGAAAAGTCAATAATATCTGTGGTATTTCTACTAATTGATCTTAGAAAGTTTTTCCTATCTGCACTATCTGCATCATTAGAAACTTAGGTAAGATTACCTTTTTTGAGTTCTTTTTTTTTTTTTTGTTTGTTTATATATACCAAAGAATGATTGATCAATTATTGCTATATGTTGAGAAAAAATTTAACTAATAATTTGGTTCTAATATATTATTTTGAATGCGAAATAGAAATAATATTTACAATAAGTTGAACAAATCACATTCGTATCAGAATTAAATTCTTCATTGAAAACATAAATAATAGAAACTATATGAAGCACATTTAATGAAATATATAGATATAAATCATTCATAAATGTATGTTTTAGCTGTGCCAGCTCAGCAATTCTTTTAAAACAAAATTATAAATTTGATTTCTTTTAAAATTGTTCTTGTTATACTTACAAGTGTGTATAGAACACACAGCGTTTCTCAAAGTGTGGGACGCGCCCCTTGGGGGGGGCTTGATAACCATACAAGAGGGGCGCGAGCATATCGACAATAAAAAGATTTAAAAAAATAACTGGAATGAAGTAAAACAAAATACTTTTTCCCATGATAAAAAAATACACATTTACACTGATGTGATTTATGTATATCATCTGACAATATTACGTCAACAAATAGCTATCTTTGATCCCAAAACCAAATTTAAAAAAAAATAAATAAATAAATAAACATTTTGTTTAATTTGCTGTAATCCCTCGATGAGAGATTTTTTATTACGTTTTCTTTTTAAACCTAAAATATTCTTTAAAAGAAAAAGAAAAAACGAAACTCAGACCCTGCGAAATATTCTAGGAAGATAAGAAACATTCATCACTGTTACTATTATTGAAATATTGTACATTAGCTGTAGAAAGAAAAGGTAGACTTGATTACCTTTTCAGCCAGGCAGCAGAATATATTTGCTGATTGACCTTCCAACTTACTGGTATGGTTAGTTCTGTATTAGTTCCGTCCCATCTTTCATGTGTTTGTTTTTTGTTTTGGGAAATTGTAAATAATAAAGAGTTTTATGATATTTGGAAAATGATTGATTGATTTGAAGGATTATTTAGCCAAGATTTATTTTTATGAGTATTTTCAATCATTAAAGCATAGTGAAAAACGTCATAATTCTTTTTAGAGCACCCATATTTTTATTCTGAATACATTAACAAAAGGCAAACGTCAATCAATTACAGTCACTCAAATACCTACTGATATGAGGTTGTAGCTCGAAAGAGCTGGGTACTCAAGTCATCCACCCAACGATATTCTGAATACACTTTCAACCCTGGAGTGGTGGTTCGGGGTATCTGTGATCTCTATTGAAGGAAGTTGAAACTGATCAAGCAAAGGAAGAACCTGCTAAAAGAATGTATATTATTCATGATTGAGAACCGCGACAAACATAAAACGAAAGGAAAATTTTCAAATACATCCTAACGAACTCCATCAATTAAAATATGAAGCCGTAAGTGTACCACAAGGTTCAGTTTGCCTTGTCAAAAAGACACAAGAAAGAAAAAGTTCAATTTGCTATTTGTTGATCATCAAAGGTGTCACGAGTTCCAACCCAGTACCACAAAAGACCCGCCGTGTAGGGTAGAGATTAACGCTAAATCTGTCGAGAGCTCAAGAGTGGTCAAGTGGTGTGGTTGTTAAAACAGGCCAGCTCAAGTGTCGTCCTCGTCACTTGACCATGGTTCAAAATTACGAGGTCCGTCTCCAAAAGTCCTCGTGTAGCTGAACAGTACGATGTTAATATTCACTCACTCGATCATGAAAGCACAGTAAAACTACAATTACTTGAACAAAATATGACACCTTTGCCAGCAAATAACATTCCTATAATATGAGTGAAAAGTGTCTCTGATTTGTGTTCTTTATTAAGGTCTTGCACTTTTGAATCATTTTAGTTCAGTTTTATTAGATTTTTTTTCTCAAATTATCAAAGAAATAATTGAAAAGTCATTGAAAGATGGTAAGTATACTTTCTCTTAATTAAATTATTCACTGAAATTACGATTTTTATCGTGTACAGTAATAATAATTATAAACAAATGACTGGGGGTGGGGGGCTGAGTCACACCGCACTACCATTAACGTTAATATCGAGTACGCGCCTGCTCCCGGGTTAAAACATTTTGAAGTCTTATCGCTTTAAATATTAAAAAGTAACACATTTATTCTTTATCGGAATTTTATATTCTTTTTCATTATTTAACATTAACTATAAATTTTTTTTCTGTGAGGTTTAAAATTACAGTTATTTTAAAACTATTTACAATATAAGCATTCATCTAAAAAAAATAATTTTACATTTTTGTGAACAATGTCACGCACGTGGTTTTACTCTCCTTACAATTCAGCTATTATATCAAGAATAGTTTTATTTTTTTAAAAAAATGAACTCGTGCGAAGAGCCAGTACTTCAGTCAGTATACGTTTAATGTATCAGTACTGAAGAAGGTATTTTATGACTAATTTCTTAATACTAAATTAAGAACAAGTTTAATAATTGTTAGTGACTTCCATGGGCTTGTGTTGTAGAGCAAAATTTTTCAAAGGAAGGTTTAATATCAGAAATTGACACTCAAGAGCTATTTTTCTATATTTAGCTGAGATCTTATTTTGTCTTCAAAGCAGCAACCACAGAAAATCCGGTGTAACAAAGGTAGGATGTTGAAAATGATAATAGTATACGAAGTGCTTTTGTTTTCAGTGCAGAAAATTCATCATCCACCTTTACCCAAAATTCAAAGAGCGATTTATTACAAAATTGCCTTTTAATTTTTCACTGGATGTGAAATCTATGAAGATTTCTTCGGCAGTTGAGAACCATTCTGGAGTATTTTGAAATGGATTCCTAATCCCCTCGTAACGCTTCCAAGTTGTTCTCATCAAGAAAATACTTTTTAAAATTATTTGCCAACATGGCTAAATAAATGATTTTACATGGTTTTAAAAATAACTTTCACGTGCTGTTCTTCAGATTTGTAAGTGTTAATACATAACGAGCAGGGGCTTTTTTCCCCCATCATTTACTTCAGTAGTGGTAAATCCAAAATTTAAGTATTTTTGAGAATATTTCCTGGATTTAATTTTCGGAACCATGCTTGTCTGTGTACTTGTTGATCCTTTTTTATCGTCGAATGTTCGCTTACGACTTAAAAATATATGTATGATTTTGTTTTAATCTACGGCCGTAAATACTTAGTTACCGTGAATTACATTGAACGTGCAAATTAAAAAAATGTACATTGAAGTTAGATTCGGTAGAGCTATAGAAGTATCGAGTCGACCAAAACTGACTGGAATTGTACGAGGAGAAGCATTTTTACATGTTTTGCGCAGACGTCCAATAGGTTGCCCAGACTTACGCAAACGTTCCCGATAATGCCAGATGTGATGGATATGATAGAGAGCAACAATGACTAGACTATTTTTTCTAATGACATTTGTGCTTTTAGAAATGGATGCTGAAGGAAATAAATCTTTAAATATATCATTTTGCGATCTGTTCCAATTTAAAACTTAGAGAAAGAAAAATAATATAACAATAAGTAAGTAATATATTTTTTAAGTAATTTTCTTAAAATATATATTACTTAAAAGTAACATATACAACATTTAATACTTATACGGTTTATAATTAAGATCACAGCTTCAAAGTACATTCTTATTGCAGTAAATACATTATTGTTATATCGGGGGAGGGACGATAAAAATTATGATTGAAAATTGGTTCTCCATTATAGAAAGTTTCAGAAGCACTGGTATAGAATGAAAAATATAAAAATCAATGTTGTATGTATGTTGCAGAGATGGTATCTGGATAAAATAATTAACCCTTAAATAAATACCTGCTCATATCTAACAATTATGAGACATGCAGAATTTTCAGTTTGTGTTTCGTAATGAATGTTTTCTCCATGAATTCTGAATATCACCATGGCATTCCAAGTGTTTGCTAGCCATTTGGCTACCGTGTTTGGACAGGACCCACTTGAAAGGAAAGGTCTGAACTTGGAGTGTTTATACACTGATGGGAACCACGGGAGTGGCATTGGTTGATTTTGGAGTTGAAATTCAGCTTTTGGCTCAAGTGTTCCTTTTGGTGAAGTATGGCCGTTGCTTGTGAGGAAAAGTATTTTCAAAGAACCACTTCAGTAAACTTTGCTCTTTAAATCCCTCTGAAGTTTAGATGCAAAAGTTTGGAAAGCGGCTTAAGCCATCAATTTTTCCTCAAGTCAATACATCAGCTGACATTTCGGGATGATCTTGCCAGTCAGGGAAAGATTTTGCTTGAGGAGAAGCATGTTGTTTAGAAATAACACTAGTGTTAGAATATCCTATATATAGAAAAGGAATGGACCTTGTGATTTCTTATTGTTCAGACTGTATTTTTCCGTTTGTGTGAGTTTTTTTTTTATCAGAAGGTCCTGTGAAAAATATCTTGTATCCAAAAGTTTGCTGTACTGTGTGCGATTTGCAGAATTATGCATGCTTGTAAATGCTTTCAAGTTTGAAATTAATGAATAGAAAATCTAAGAAAGTTAAATAATCTTTAAAGCAATTAAAATAAATTTAATTTATTAAATTAATTAAATAATTTGTAATTCCGTTTCGGGATATCTTTAAATGCATTTAAAATATTAAGAAACTACGTTAATAGAGGAAAATGACTTTTTATGTAAATTATTCGGCTTACAAAGCCTCAATATACTCATTCATTCTACAATTTTTTAAACAAAATATTGCATCAGTTATACCAATTTATTTTTTTAAAAAATGTAATGTTTCTTATAATGAGAAATCTTAATTCGTATGAATAGTGCAAAGGAATGATCTTGAGTAATTTAACATTCTAAAATGTGTTTTTAAATGAAATTTGTTGAATGATATAAAATTTCTATAGCAATTTTTTTTATGTTTTGCTTTAACCCTTAATTTTTGCTTGTGGTTATTCAAAAAAAAATTCCGTTAAATTAAAAAAATAATAATAATGGAATGCTTATCTAAATCTATTTTTAAAAAAAACTTATACGAATGTTTAAATACAATCCACTGTTTGATAATTTGAAGCTTCTTACTTGTTTGATTCACCTTGTTTGTGTGTGTGTGGAAACAGTAGCCTAGTGGTCAAGGTAACGGACTCGTGTCATGAGTTGGAGCCTAGTGGACCCAAGATTCGTCGTGTAGGGGGACGATGCACTTTATAAATTGGTCATGGCTCAATTGTTGGTGAGGTGTGGAAGTTAGGAGTGGGGTTGCCAGCTCAGGTGTCGTCCTCGTCAGTTGTCTTTGGTTCAAAATGACGAGATCCCTTGCTAAAAGCTCTCCGGTAGCTGAAGAGTGCGACTTTATTATTCACTCAATCGCCTGTAGAAGTACGTAACAAAGTTCGTCTTTAATATTTTCCCAGTATCCTCTTCTCTCATCTTCTCTAAATATTATACATTCTTATTTTTCATCAGTTAATTATATAATTTGTTTAGTAATATTTTTAATATGAAGTTAAGCATTTGCATTTTGATTTTTAATCACTAAGAGCAATTGCAAGAAAATCAGTTTCTTTTTATACCTTTTAAGAAAATAATCCAGAAACCTCTAAACTTTTCATTAAGAAAAAAATAAAGTTTTTAAAACTTCAAAATGCATAAAATAAAGTATTGAAATAATTTCGAAGTAATTGGAGTTTTGAAGAGAAAACAGATGAACTTGTGATGGGTACTTTCTTTTTTCCCTAAATGATAAGCGCAAGTTGTCATCCCAATTCTCATGGATATTAATGTTTTGTGTGTTTAAGTTAAACAAACAAAAAATGTAATATTAGCAACATTTAAAACGATGAATGATAGTTTTTGTTACCTCAGCAATATTGCAGTTTCCAAGAGTACCATTAAACAAAGCCACTATATATATCGTACCTTCGCTAATGGGTTCAAAAGAAAGATGTCTTTTTTTAATGCTTTTATTTCAAACTGGCCATTCTTCCCTTTTTCTTTGTTCCATGGAAATGTCTTTGAAGCATGCACACACTGTCCTCCTCACTCAGTGAAAGCTTGCAAATATTCTTTTAAGAGGGTGGCAGTTTCAGAACAGGGAAATTTAATCCAACCATCTTCCCCTAAAACTCGGAAAAGATATTGCTATCCACTGCGCTTGGTCTATTCCCTGAAGCTTCAGCAGAAGTTCAAGTGTTTCAACCATCTGCAGCAGTAGTGAATGATTGTGCAAAGAAAAAATCAAAAAGAAATGAAAAGAAAAACAGTAAGAGTTTCTTTCAGATTTCAATGTTAGTTTTTGGAGGTCTCCGTTGAAAACATAGTTGTCGTTTTCCAGCTCAAAGGAAGTTTGTTTTTCTGTTTTGCTTTTATCCCCTATTGGAGAACGACATAAGCACTGGGAAATGTTAGAACGTATATATCTAAGAAAAAAATTACCCCCCCCTTGTTTTTTTTAGTCTTTTTATTCAATCAATCCGTTCCTTTACCAAGGTGTATCTAATACGGCTGAAGTATGATATTATTTAGTTAATCTTCCGGAAAAAGAGTACCTGAGATTTCTGAACTTTTCCGAATTTATTTTTCTTTTCGAGCTGAAATGGCAAAGTGGATAAATTGTTAACTTTTTAAATAGTAAGAGGAGGACTGTGGTTGTTTGAAATGAAATGTGTATTTATGCTTCTTTTTTAAGTTTTTATTGCCATTTAATTTAATTGGTTGAATTAAATGTGATTTTTATTCATTCTACTCAGATATTGTGGTTTTTTCAAGTGTTTTCGATGATTTTGAAACAGATTACGTTTTTTTTGGAGGGGGGGGGGGGCAAGAAATAAGGTTTTGGAATTAACTAGGTCTGAGTGGCCTGAAAAGAGAATTAATATTAAGCCAAAAAAATCATTTAATGTCTATTATTTGCATTGTATGTTCTTAATGTTACTTGTGATGTCTGTAATATATTAATTTTTTTTTTTTTTATTTCCTACATTTGAACATGGGATTGAATTTCTATAACAAGTTTCAAAGTGAAGTGAAATGCAAAGAATATTACCTGAGAATAGTACAAAGATTTAAAAAAAATGAATCTTTTAATATTAAGGGAACACATCTCACATTCAATTCATTTTCCAAAAGAAATATATATTTCGGATGAAAATTAATTTCGAAATCCTTCCACTATGTTAAAAAAAAAAAGTAGTATCCAAGAATAACAATTTCATTTTAGCATTTTTTTTTAATATAAAAATAAACTTAAGATTTTGATTTATAAATAGTAAGATAACAATGATCAAGTTAATCGTTCTCAATGAAGTCTTCAAAAGACATCAATATTAAGTAAAAGAAAGTTTTCTTACAACACAAATTTATTGTTCTATATCAAATTAAAATAACAAGAACAAATTAATATTTTTTTAGAATTTCAATATATATTAAATCCTTTATATGTTGAATGTGAATAGAACATATTAGATCCTTTTATTTTGAAGTTAAAATATTTTTTAAAAAGAATGAAAATTTTCCACTTATAAATGCTTGTGATAAGTAATTTCCGTCTTAAAAATCCGGCATTCATTTAAGAAATGACATGATTTATGAATTATGATTTATAGCGTATTTTCGTAACTTCATCGCAATATATACACAAAATGAATTCAATTTCGTTCCATACTCAAGAAATGAACTTTAAAAGATTCATTAACATTAGTACAAATTGTACTTTCAGTTTATGCGTACACAAAGTTAAAGACTTTTAAACGCTTAATCACATTTTTGTAAATTGATCATTATTATTACTTTGTCTCTTGTCTTTTCACAGAATATTTGAAAGACTTGATGGCATAATTTTCATCGTACGGATTTTGGAACTTTTCCATGGGCAATTTAATTTATTTATTTTTTTATCGTTTACATCTTTTATATTAATAACATCTAAAAACTGGTTTCGTACCACATATATTGGAATTTTATATCTTAAAATGTTAAGTTAATCAGAAATATTCTAAAAAATGTGGACTCATCATAATACTAAGAGAGAAATCTGATAAAAAAATATTTAATTCTATTAAAAAATAAATTTAATTTCTTCATATATTTCTGTTTTAAAAAAAGATATTTTTTTTTTAAAAAAAAGCTTTTCCTTCATCTTAGTTTTTTAAACAGTGATTTCAAGATTATTTTTCCGAAATTAGAATAAGAAAGAAGGAAAAGAATTTAAATGAATTAAAAACAAAAGTTTTCTCAAAATACTTTTAAATATCAGAATTTTTTCTCTATTTTATTTTCATATGTTCTTTGCAAATTAATGTCCGACTCATTAAATGTCTCATCTATTTTTGAAACATTCCTCATTGTAATATTAAAATTTTATACGAATCCTAATCTAACTTAATTAATCATAATGAGAAAAACATTTAAACGAAGTGGAAAATCCTTATTATTCTTCAGTATATAAAATCCGTCCTTATCTGTAAACTGATGGATTTCACAAAGAAAATGTTTCCTCTTATTTTCAAACATAATCAAATTACTCTTCCTTTGAAATAAATGGTATGTGGTGAAAGTATTCTATTGAAAGTCATACTGGTTTATGACCGTCCAACATTTAAATAGCCGTTTACTCACTTTCCAAGGAGCGAAAAATACTTTTTGAACTAAACCGTAAATTACGATCTCGATTTTTTGCTTATCAAAAATATTTGTACTTTTTCCTTACACCGCCATTTTGTGACATCAATTAAAAATATTTGACAGAATCGTTACATATCAGCTTCAAAAGATTTATTTAGCTAGGACAATTTATATCCATACGTCCGTTTTGACTTTTTTTTTCCCCCTATAAATATATATATATATTCACTCTAGAGTCATTACGAGTCATCACCTTCTCCTCCTCCCCCCTCCCATGTTTGTTCCTCCGCTTTGGTATTTTTCCTCTTGCTTCAAGTGCTAATGATTCGTCTAGTCAAGACTTGACATTCTGCTTTATCAATCACTTTGTCAAACTGTGTTTTATCAATCACTACAGAGTTTATCAATCACCCTTAAATCTTTAATCTTTACCTTGTTTATTTGCGTTCCCTGGGAAAAATCTATATAATAACGGATTAAATTATGCTTTTTAATAGTATGGTGTACTTGTTTTTTTCTCTACTTTACTAAAATGATTTATCGACTGTTACATACTGTTTTATTGATCAAAAATTTAACTGATTAGAGCTTTGATCTGAACGTATTTAAGGAAGTCGTCGAACACACAAAAAAGGCTGCCAAATTTGTTGAAAAAATATTTTTTTTTTTAAATACTGCGAGCTATTATTTATTATTAGCAGCACAGTTATTCAGATTCAACAATTTTTCTGCCATCCATTCTTTTTTCTCTCTCTTTTCCCTTTCATACTGAAGGGGTTTAGCAGTTTTCTGTTATCCTTTCTTCATTTCGATCACATTATTCCTTTCACAATGATTTTTTTTGTTATTATTATTTTCTTAAAATCTAAATACTCTTTGCCATTCAAGTTTTGCTTTAACACCCACTATTTTTTAAAATAGCATAATATATAATGTCCTTATAAAAAATCTTAAATGTTTAGTAATTATTATAATTCTCGGATAGTTTACTTAATCCCTCAATTAAAAGTACTTTAAGATCTTTTTCAGAGCAATTTTTGTTTTCATTCCAAGGGCAAAAGAAAAAAAAAACCTGTAAAATTCATAACCCTCTCATTTTCCTGTTAATGATTCAAATCAAAACACATGCATCAAACTCATTATTTTATACCTAAATGTTAGCAGACATTTTATGGAAATGTTATTTTAAATCCAAACATATGAAAAAAAAAAAAAAAAAAAAAACGTTTGAAAAATTTTATTTCAAAAAGTTACGAATACTTCTAAAAAAAATATGTATTGTTTGCAAAATAAATATTTGTTAAAATTCTTTTCTCTTTAATATTGAGAAAATCAAAAATTATAACAAATTATAGTCAATTAAATTGCATATTTCCTAAAATAGTTAAAATTGTTTTTTTTTTCAATTCCTTAGATTATTTCCTAAAATTACAATACTATTAACTGAATAAAATTGACTCTTGGAAGCTGGAATATGTATTATTTTCAGGAATTGACCGTTACAAATTAAAATTCCTCAGGATTCCTTAATTTGATTCCTTAATTGAAATTTTTTTTCCAGTTTTTCACTTATAATTAACCATTAGCAAGATTCAGCTCTCAAGACCTCTTTGTACTTAGGAAGCAAGCGTGCAATTCCCATATGTGCTATTCTCATATTTTTTGAAGTTCAATGATGAAGTAATTCTCAGCATGAAACCTGAGAAATTTTGAGCATTTATTATTGATGAAGTAGACCATCATTAGGAATAGAAAAAATATCATAAAGAATAATATTTTTGAAATGGTGCTTTCGGAATCATATAACATGATTGTGAATTTTTCATGAAAATATTCATCAAAATTTGGTTTCACAAAGTGTGATAAATGTGATCGTTATTTATTTTTTTAAATTAATATTTGCCGATGAATGTATTTAGGCAAATTGTATTCTACGAACAGGCACTTCACAAGATTATTTTATTTATTCAATTTGCAACTGATAGCAATCCTTGTGAAAGGAAACTAAAATTAAAAAATACTTTCTTATATTTATTCTGTAGGAATATATTTCCAGAAAGCTAATTTAGTTAATATTGACAGGAAATAAATTTTATAAAGTTAATGTATTAAATTAATAAAGAGAACTTAAATTCATAAAAGTTAGTATTTTAGCATATTATTTCTAGTTCTGAAACTTTTTAGGAAATATATATATATATTCTGCTATTAATTAAAAAAACCTTTTTTTGTAAAATAATCTGAAGTGAGTTAATCAATTTATATTTCAGGAAAATTCGAAAGATATCCATTAAGGTATCCAACTACCCTAAAATCAAAATTTTTTTAAAAAAATGGACAACTTTTTTTATGTTTTATTTTATAGGCCATCGTATTAGCTTCATAAAAATACCAAGGTTTTTATTTTCCATTCACTAGAACAAAAACTACAGGTGTTTTAGTAAAAGCGGATGCCATAACTTTACACAAGATGTCAAACTTTAAAATGCGTTTTACTTGAAATGTGTTTTTTTCGAAAAATTCAAACGGGGACAGCGATTGCTTAAACAGTTTGCAAAATAATTTGCTGAAGTTTTTTGTGTATGTTCTGTATAACAGTAGAACTGTTTTAATCTTCAGATTTATCAATCACTGTTTTAGTACAAAATTTACAACTCTTTATGTGAATATAATCACTGTTTTTTTAAGTAATTTCATATAACAACTAAGATAAAGTGCTCTAGTTTTTGTAAAAATTAAAATATTTCTTATCCTGAAGATCACTTCAAAAAAGAATAGCAAAGTAAAACGTCAAAATTGAAAAATTGAGAATTTGTTCATTTACAATTTGTACAGAGCGGGCCCCGTTTACGTAATATTTTGTCAATTTTTACCCATTTTTTCCCATTTTAGTAGTAATGATTTATTTTTCAATTCTTAATTTTAGTCTTTTTTTTTTCTTAAAATGTACTAAATCAATCTAAAAACCACAAAAAAATCTCCATATATCCATTATTTTAAAAAAAAAGTTGTCGCAAGTAGTCGGATACCTTAACTCATACAAAAATGAAAACTAAAGGGGACTCATTTCTTCATCTATAGGGAGATAAATATTCATTACCATCAAGATTAAATTTGCTACCCATTTAGCTCTGCATTTATTTAGTAAATGGGATTTTTATATGCATTTAGAATAAAAAAATGGAAAAGGTATCCACTTCAATTTTCATGAACTGCCCTTCTGCAGATTGCTTGGACAACTGAACTTTTTAACTGAAATAGCAAATCCTTGTATTAATAAAGACAAATAGAAAGCGTTTTGTTGATCGCTCCCCCTTTTTCAATCGCTTTTTTTAGACTCTTGAAAAATATATATTTTTATTACTCGTATCTTCCGTATTACATGAGTTTTAAAAATTGTGGGTACAAATAACTAATGTGTGGTTGGCCCCCCCCCCCACACACACAAAGTAATGCAATATAAGTAAGATATCAAATAATGAATGATCACTTAAGAAATTCATTTTGACTGTTTGTGAGGCATATTTCTTAAATTACATGTGATCAAATTAAAAAATAATCTAATAAACGGCTAAAAATAACATAGCTAAAATTGTTATCAAATCGTTAAAATTTAAATCCACATTTAAGTAATTCAGTAATTTAAATTGAGAATAATAGATTCACATTAATTTGCAAGTTATTCTTTTATTCGCAGAAGATCTCAATCTTTCCACAAAAATTCTCGATCGCAAATACTCGTTAAATGGTGAAATTTTATTACATAATTTGATATATACCGTAGATTTTTCCGCAGGTAAGACTGCCTTCATATAAGACGTGGTATACATTTTTTTTTCAAAGTATTTTAGTCTTAGAATAGATGACCTAAACAAGCGCTATATAAGATGACCCCTAAAGAGTAAAAAGGCATGTGTGTCTGTGTGTATATATATAGTCAAAACTCTCTACTAAAGGGAGAGAAATATTCAATAATCAAAACTGAAAAAAATTGAAATTAAAAGATAACCAGACATAAGATTTTAGGAAGGATATATGAGAAATTAAAAATATATAATAAAGTTTAAAATATAATATAAAAAATATAATAGAGTTTAAAATATAAAAATATGGATGCTACAATATTATAAACATTGCAGACTATATATGTACATAGTACTGACTGATGTATATATTTATATAATGCGTTTTTTACGTTTTTATCTTGTAGGTATAAATATCAAGATTTATATGCGAGTTATAAGTATAAAACAAATTAAAAAAGGGCGTACTATTAAAATCTTCTCTTATTTAAAAAAAATCTAGTTAGAGGTGAACCTCTTTAAATACGATAGGCGAAATTGTGTTACATGTGTAATGAGTTTCTGAGCCCTCCTTCACGGGAAGAAAATAATAAAGAATACAAAATCGTCCTCATTAGATCGTTTTTGAAATGCGAGGCTTGTTTGCATTAATGCATTGAATTGATTTTGTACGTGGTCAACTGAATCAAACAAATGGACAGATAATTCTTTATCGACATAAAATGTACTGATAAATTTTAACCCGTGCTTATCGGTTGATAATCCTGTTAGTAGTTCATATTGACCTATATATATATATATGCTTTCTTAGCAAACCTTTAGTCATAGTTTTCCTGATATTGTATACTTTTCCCATGCGATAAGCTAAACCATGTCACAAAACAATCTATTGTTGATTTAATTGGTATATTCTAGGCAATATTTTAGTTTATAAACATCAGATAGTGTTACAAATGTAAAACAAAACAAAACGGAGCAAAAGGCAATTTTGTTTTCGAAATTCTGTGTGGTCATCACGATATTTAAGTTTCTTTTCTCCTGTTTATCAGAATTTAAATTTTAACAAATTTTTAGTGACATTTCAATAAATCATTTTAATTTTATGTTATTGTTCTTAACGTAACTTTAATGAGATATTTTAGAAAAAACACACCGAAATCTTGAAATTGACCCTGATGACGCAATTAAAATATACTACTTCATAAAATGGATTATTTGATACACAATCGAATGAAGATTATTCAATTTTATTATAAAAGAAAAGTTCAGTTTAAAAATGACTTTGAAATGCATTCGTGTTTAAATCTACCCAGATTTTAATACTGTCGTATAAAATTCAATCTTTTTCGTCAACTTTTCAGGAAAAAACGATGCATCAGTATAAATTGCTATGTATACTCATTTGAAATTTTTGGCTAACCAAAACAGGGTCTAGTATGAGAGTTAAAATGTGTTTCCTGCAACATTCTATAGCTTATATGTATATATATAATATGTATTTATATATTGTGATATATAAAAAAAGCATTTATTATTTAGGGTTTTTTTTTTATCTAGGTATCTATACCTTTTTACTTTAAATGCCTCTTATTTCAAGAAATTCATTTATTATAATTTTTAAGATAAATAAATAAAAAAAAACTTATGTTTATAGCAATTTATGCATTTGATCAATAATCCAATTCAATACAAACACCCGGTGCCATATGGGTAAAAAAAAAAAAAAACAGTTTTATCAATTTAAAAAGTTAAAAGTTTCTGTTCCAACATTTCTCTGTTTCGGCACGTCAAACGGTTTCGTGTGAGTGCGATTTACTGTGCTTTCATCCGTTTCAAAAGTACTTACTGGCGTACGTTTCAGAATAATCCAGTGAATGCCATCCATTAAAATTAATGAATGCAACTGAAATTCTTCATTTCCAATGAAGCAATATGTTAATGGTTTGCGACATACAATGAACTCGATATACTGACCTTTATGCGTGAGTGAGTGAATTATGAGTTTCAATTGCATCTTATTAAAATTCCGGTGGTTGGAGTTTTGATTGAAATTTAATGTGTGTGAATTATTCTTCCACATTATTTATCTTAAAATTATGTAGATGGAAAATTGTAAGTTTATTGATTTCGGTAACATCCGAGTGCTGCATTGTTTTGGTTAACGTGCTAGCTGCCTATATGGCGTTTGAAGTTCCGATGCCTTGGAAATTAAGAAGAGAAGTTTATTTTTCAAACTTATCTATCCTTATTTTATTTTCCTTAACTTTTTTTAATCATTTTTTTTTTTTTTTTTTTTTTTTCCATTTTAGGTTTTGGGATTTTGTTAATCCGTATTTTCTATAGCATTTACTCAATTTGATTTTTTTTTCTATAATTACTTTTTCTAAATTTTACCTGCCTTAAAATTTAAGATAGTTTCATAAATTAAAAATTTATTTCTTTTTTGTATTATGATGTAAATTTCCATTCCAAAAATGTGCAATATTTTTCTATTAATACTTTTTTTTTCAAATTTATTACAATTATACTATCTTATGACATATATTTAGCTAGACCATTATAATCCGTGCTATTGGAAGACCAAACGAACCTAAAACTTTTTTATGAATGTGTGAAAAACATCCTGCAATGTGTGAAATGTTAGAGGCTGCATATGAATGTTTTTAAAATCTTTCAAAAAGCTGTTCCGATACTAAAGAAAAGCTCATCAGTTATTTATTTTTATTTGGGGGCAAGTTGGGTGACTTATCTTTTGTAAAGAATATTTCCTAAAGGAAGGAAATACCTTTGACTTGTTTCCTATTATAATCTTTTTGTAATTAGTAAAGTTGACGTTTTTTTCGCTTTCTTCACAAAGGAACTAACATTTGGGTCATGCCTGAAGAGATCTTCAAACCCAGAACGGAACTGCGGCTAATTTATACATAAACAAACATGGCAAGGTCTAGAATGTACAATAATGACTATCATCCATTGGAAATAAGCTGCGTCTATTTTGTTCATGCTGATAGAGTTGATATTTTTCTGCTATATTTCGAGGAATTCATGACTTCGCTTTGTGTCGAGAAGTTTTTTTTTTCTTCCCAATTTTAAAATATTTTAACTTTAAAGTTTCACTTCACTGGAATGACTATAAAGTAGATTGATATATCCAGACACCTAACCTCTTTTAGAGCAACGTTAAAAAATAATAAATGCCGAAAGACAAACTTCACTCTCAATCTTATTTTATTCTTGTTGATTCTCAGTTTTATATATTTTAATTATTATTTTACATACCTGTATCATTCCAGTTCTAATACGAATGGTGTGCGTTATAATTTATATATGAACCTCATTTTCCAAAGAAGTTGTTCTTTTATTTGTGAAATAAGCATTTTTTTTGTGTGTGTGTTTTGATATTTAAAAAGAATCCTGAAGAGGTCGCTTGTGTAATATTTTCAGTGTAAAACACAATACTCCAACAAAATTCTAGTAGTGTACATTTTAAATTTTGTTGTTGCTTAACTATTTCTCGTGGATTACTACAATAAACATATTTAAAATAATGCCCCTTTCTTTATAAAGTTTGAAAAGAAAAGCTCTGCATTGAACTGCTTGAATGAAAATATTTTATGAATCGGAAAAATAATAATTTTCATCAAGTAATTTTAATTTGCAGCAACTGTGAGGTCTAACCATAACTAATATAACTATTGTAATTCCAATACGGACTGTGATTCAAGACGAGAGAAGTATAAATACTTGAATCGTTTCATTTAACTAAATAATTCCAAGCTCTCTAGAGAAATAATTAAAAAAAAAAAAAACATTAAATACACTCTTTTTGTCATTTCATCCAAGAACGATGTTATTTACTTAACTAGAACATGCACTTTCACTTCAACTCTTTGCTTAATCACATAAATTCAGCAAATGAGCATATAGTGATTGGACAAAGTTGATTTTTTTAAAACAGAATAAAATCTTAGCTTAAGCAAAAATCAGAATTCTTCCACGAAATGATTTTTTAATATTAATAATGATGGGATATATTTTAAGAATAAATTTATTATGGGCTCTCACGCAGATTTTATAACTTTTCAAACCAAAATTGTTTTTTTATAGAAATTTACTGTAATCATTCAAATTATAATTGTAATTTTTAATTAATCAATATTTTAACAAACTAATTTATTTAAAATTTAACGCATTGCCAAATATATACGTCTAAAAAATTTTATTTTGATGTAACTCTAGTTTAGTTAATTTAATCGTCAATATATACGAATATTTGAAACAAAGAAATTCCGACTGCATATCTAATGAAATTCCATCATATACTACGACGACTAAAATACAATCACGCTACACCATTCTTGAAGAGGTTAACGACGTTCAATAAACACCTAAAGTGTAGAAGATAATTTCTAGAAAGAAGAATACCATACTCACAAAGATTTCGAGAAAGATAGGAGGAAAAATATTAAGACGAAAGCAATTCCATTATGGTCTTTCTTTCGTCTCTGCATCCGGTGATGTCACACATCAAGGTCTAAAAGGAAACCTTGCATATGTAGGCAGAAAAGGGAGCAATTTTTCAGGAAACCACACGCGATCACGAATCCGACATTTTCTGGAGCCCCAATTACTCAATAGAACAAATACTTTCGGCTTCATTCTTAACTTGGTGTCATTTTTGATGTGGTTTTCCTTCATTCTTTCGAAGTTTATGGGACAAGAGAGATAAAAATTACTGAGCGTCACTGGAATTTAACGGCATTTGGATTCTATTAAAATGGAATAAATAATTCTATTCTGAAGAGATGTAATTAAGATTATAAAAGATAATTAATATTGGTCGTAAAAATTGGAAATGGTAGTTCGTCAATAGTCGTCAAGGCGCCTTCGTATTTCAGCCATGGTTACTGTAGCTCTTACACCGTGTCGTTAAAATTTTAAAGTAAAAACAAGTTGTTTTGTATTGTTTGAAATATTGTATGATTTTCATTCTTTTCTTGGTTTTCTGAAGAGGATCTTATTTGCTGCAGCGTTTTGCAATTATTGTACTACAAAGTTAGAACTAATTTAAAGGTACAATAGTTGTATAAAATTTAAACGGTGCATATAAACTGGGTATGATAAAAAAAAAAATAGAGGCATTATAGCAATGATGTGCTTAGAAAATGTCTGCATCATGGAATAAGAGTTAATTGAAAAGTAACAACTTGAAATAACCTGAACGTAGCTTTGCACGAGATTAAATATAAAATACATCTCATGTGATTCATTCTAGTCTAATTCATAATGAATTGAAATTAAATTCTCCGTTTGATTTTTTATATTCTGCATGTGTATTTTAGTGCAGCTTCAAGTTTGTCAGTAAATTTATTACTTGTAGGTATAATCACGTCTAAATTTTTAAAAATTTGGTATTTTCAAATTTTAAGTTTACAGGACTTTCCTTATAAAAAAAAGTTTGCTTGCATTGATAAAAGTACGAAAAGAGCAAGAACCATGTCCAAATAATTTCACGAAAGAATGAAAGTGTAAAAATCGTACACATGTAATATAAACTAAAAAATAAAAGCTTGAATAGATGTATATACAAACGTTAAAGTTTAAATTAAACTGTTTAAAATACGAAAGAACGTAAAACTAGCCCAAAATATTTAAAGCGAAACCCCCATATTTCAAAACACATCTCGTAATTCTTGTTTTGTTTATCTTTACCCAAACCCCATTTTTGATACGAATTATGATGGTTCATATTACAAAACTTTTATTCTAGCTTTTATTTTCACGTGATCTCTAGCGTATTTTTTATACGAAATTTATGTTGGGTTCGTATTACAAGAACGCGTTGTATCTATCGTTCATATCAAATCGGTTTACTGCGCTAGAGGAAGCATCTTTTTATTTGTAGATACAGAGTTTTGGAAAAACACAAATAAACTAAAAAAAATTATAATAATTCGATTATTTTTTTCAAATATCTAAGATTTCTTTTGGTGTATGCGTAAATAAAGAAAAAATAATAAAATTCTTACGTATTGTAAAAAATAATTCTATCCCAGTGGCAAATAAACATTTACACATTACTAATTTACTTCCTATCTAAGTATGATTATGGTTATCCTTTTTATATCACGAAAAGTGTTTCATGTTTGCTTTGCATTAATTTCATTTCAACTTAGGAAACATTTCGTTAAGTCAAGTCATACAAATAATACTTTTCATTTTATTTAAGTGAAAAATGGGAAGAAAAGTGTGATTCATATACATAAATTATTTTTTTGTACAAAAATTTGAAACATTCTATTCATGGAACAAATTTTCAGCTAATAAATATTTCAAGTCTAGAATAATCTCAGTGTAACGATTAAAACAAATTATTTTCGTCATTTATATTGCAAGCTATTATTTGTCATTAAATCTGCAATAAAATTTATTAAAATTTAGTATTATACATTTTTGTCGCAGAATTTGTGGCTGAAAATTCAAGAATATCTTAACTATCATATGAACTGTTAACTCGAAATATTGACGCCTTATAACTTATAGAACAGTTCTTCCAAAAGTATCCTATATATGACATTCTTATATGAAAAGATATGAGTAAAATCAGGAATAATACATTTTATGGGGATCAATACATAATTCTATTTAATATTGCTTGATGTCTACATTATGTTCAAAATTAAGAGAATTTCCAGATTTGGTTGATTATCTCAAGAACTCTACTGAACAAATTTTAAATTTGATACGTACATTGGGTTGATAAAATGCAAATAAATAAATTATCCAGTTACACACACATATGATCACGCGTGACACATTGAAATCGGGAAGTAGAAAAGAGCAGTTGCAAAATAAAAAAATAATAAAAAAAATAAAAAAAAAATAGGGGGTATTGTTCCTTTTTACACATACACTGGAAACACATACACCCGTGATTTCATACTGGAAATAAGGGGATTTATCAGTTTCTGTGGTAATTGCTTTAAGGCCTTGGATGGTTCTCGGAGGGGGTTGCAATTGCCTCCCCAGAGCGTCCCAGGCGTTCTCTATAGGGATAAGGTCTGGAGATCGAACTGGTCAATCCTTCTGGCGAATATCCTCACTTCCAGAAATTCGTTGATGAGCTAGCTCTATGTGGCTTCACATTGTCATCCATTAAATAAAATCGGGGCCAACTGCACCCGTGAAAAGGTGAACACTGGGCTCCAAGACCTTATCTCTATACCTCACAGCAGTCACAGTGCGTCTTTCAAAGACATGGAGGGGTGTGCGGCCCTCCAACGTGATACATGTCGGGACTATCAAGCTTCCGCTTCTGTAATGGTCGATTTCTCGGACATTGGAGGAGAGATAGGGGCTGTATATAACTGGTTCTTTCCATATGAAAGTGTGGTGAGAATGACTGGTTAGGCTAAACCAGGACTCTTGAGAAGAGAACAGTCGCTCATTGATCCATGCTCCAATCTCTATGACCTTTACACCATTTTAAATAAACTCTTCTGTCCGTAGAACTGAGAGGGACGAAATCAACACATGTTTTTACAAACAGCCCTCTCTCATAAAGTCTTCTGGAAACAGTCCCCTTTGAAACTCGGATTCCTGTGGCCGCATATAGCTCACGGGAGAGCTTTGAAGCTGTAGCATCTTTGTTATGCCTCGCTGTAATGGACAACTGGCGATCTCCTATGGTCGTAGTGAATGGCTTTGCCTAGGCTTTCTCCCGACGGATTCGGTATCCTAAAACTGTTTCCATAAGTTGAACATGACAACGGTCGCTAAATTGAATTCTCTGCAAATTTGGATTTTAGACTGGGATGCTTCTAGCTTACCCCCAATCCGCCACCTCATTTCATCACATCATCTAAGCATTGATGGTTACTCATTTTTACTGTTTGAAATTTAATTTAACAGGTTGGTGCAAAAAAAAAAACAAAAAAAAACCACCAAGTAATTCGGCGAGGTGTGCTGGAGAACGAAATGCGGATTTTGCCACGCGTGCTTGTAAATCCTGTTACTTGACTAGATCTGCCCCCACACACTTACGTATACGCATACATATTCGAAACACAAGATATGCATCTTTGTTTCAAAGCAGTATTTTTTTACATTTAGTACAAATCTTTTCATGAAATTCGAAAAAATATGCAAGTTCTCTTAATTTTGAACACTAGTGTATTTGCTTATACATTTTTAATTCCGTCTTTTCTTATTTTTTTTTTAAAAATGGCCAAAAACTTAAAAATGTTCTAAACTAAAAAAAAATGTATATCAATGCTTAAGTGGTTGAATAAAGTTTAATTTTTGAATTTTTTTTGCAATTCTCGAAGGGATTCATTCGCTAGTATTGATTTATTTAAACAGCTTTTCTTTATGGTAGACACATTATGACAGATATGTATATCTTTATTTTCCATTTATTTGTGCTACATTAAGTTTTTTTTAAAAAAGTTTTGAATTGGTAATAAATATGACAGAAATTGTTTATTTTCTGTTTTGTTTTTAAATTGTGCCGTTTTCATCCAATTTAAATATAAGTTATACCGTTATAAAAAAAAAATTATTCTTAAATGTTATCCGTATATCCCAGGGAACACCTCTCTCTCTCTACTCAGAATTAAAAAAAAAATTGAGAAACCGAAACCTTAAAGTGGGAACAACACTAAAAATTGCATTATAGATTCAAACAAGATGCCGGCTTTTTATCACATGACAGAGGAAAGTCAAACGCCATCCAACCATATCCAATTTCGGGCTCGTAGCAGGTGAAAAACTTCTCGTTCGTCAGTAGGCCATGTAATCATGGCTCCAAACGAGATAAAATCGGCACTCGACAATAGGAGGTACCAAGTAGATGACACATAAGTGAGTTACAAAGAGTTATTTTCAATGTCGTATGCCCTTAACTATAGTTCATTTCGAATTCCTGATAGAAATCTCTGTGTCACCCGACCAATCCCAGCAGCCTCCTTGTCATAAAATTCTACGAAACAAGGTGAAATATATACATAAGGATTTAATACCCGTGACGTTGTTTCAACGCTGATCCAGTGAGGGGAATTCCACCAGCTGCTGTATTCTGCAGCTGAATGTCAAACAGATAATATCCAAAATATTCGGTGATGAGTTGTGAAATATAGGATTAAACGAAATGCAGTATTTTCTGCATTTGAAAATTGGATTTCCGGAATTAGCTGACAGTTGTAGTTGTATGCAACATAGGAAGCAGAGTAGTTTTTAAAATAATTTCAGTTTCTGTGGGCAAATAGAGATTTTTAATATGATTGAAACGAAATGTGATAATTAAGGTATGTATTCGTGTATAAAAATATGCATAAAACTTTCAAAGATGTTCTAAAATACTAAAATTCATTTCTCAAGAATGATGGCGTTTAATTTAAAAAAAAAATTAATGACATTACGTTTTAAATTTTTACAATATCGATATTGGGACCTAGAATTTCTGTTTTAATTTCTTATATCACGTTTTGACAAGATAGTATTTTTTTAGAATTTAGCACTTGTCAAAGCTTGTACATTTAAAGAAAACGGATAGTCTGTATGTATTAACCATATTTTGATTTTTTTAAAGTTTATGATGGATTTCTTTTCTTTTTTTTTTTATTTAAAAAGTTAACTTCCGAATATAAATAGAAACTTTTCATTCGGAGTCAATGGTTGGATTAGACTGGGAATTTACATTTTGTATTATTTTTTTGTCTGTGTATGTATAGGTGTAAAAGCAACTTAAATTTCAGATTTTGTCTTGTCATTGCATTATTTTTCAATATTTTCTTTGTTACATTTCATTGTCTTCTGTGTTTGATTTTACATTTATTTAATAAGAACTGGTTATTCTAAAGTATTAGTGTACATTTTTGTAAATGATTAGATGGAACTTTACAGTTTGGTAGAGGAAGTTTGTGAAATGTTGTCCCAATCAATATCATCAGTTATTGTGTGGTGTTGCAAATCATTTCTAGTAAAATTATCATAAAAATAGGTTATGAACTGTCCAGACTAATTATGCATGTCTGGAGATTTAATTAAATAACTATACCAAAGCAACTGGAAGGTAATATAATTTATACATACATGTCCCGCTCTTTACAAAATGCATATTAGTTCTTAACAACAGAAGTATTTGTTGTGAAGTGACACCAATTTGCATCACGAAAATAGCCTTATCTGAAAACGACATGAAATTGCAAACACAGTAGGCTTTTTCAACATTTCAATCACTTATTGATTGATTATTAACATCACACTGTTCAGCTACACTAGGGCTTGTGGCGACGGACCACGTCATTTTGATCCATGGTCAAGTGATGTGGACGACACCTGAGCTGGCACTCCTTACTACCACACACACCAGTGGGAGGACGTTTCAAGTCTCGACAGATTTCACGTGCATCGCTACCCTACACGGCGGGTCTTTAGTGGTACTGGGCTCGAACTCATGACAAGGCAAGCCACGATCCGATACCTATACCACTCGGCTACCGCGGCCCTTCAATCACTTAAATATAGGAATATTATAAAAGTGTAAAATATTAAATTATCTTAAAACTTAGAAAAGGTTATGTCTTAAGAGAAATAAAGATTTTTCTCCCATCAGTGTTACAATTACATAGTTTATTTTTGTAACAGCTTAAAAAATACTATTAGCTCTTACTTCCATGGTTCCATAAATTCTAATTCAAATATGAAAAGTTCTTGTTTTCAAGTAACTAATATTTATTTTAATTAATTTGAAATTAAGATGTATCTAATGACTCTCGGAATATTTTATTCTTATAATTTTGTATGAAATCCAAGCTTTTGTATTCAATCTCTCAACAAAAAAATATCGTCCCCTCTCCCCCCATGATATTTTTCTTTTCTGAAGTTTTTATCTGATTAAAATATTTAACACATCTTAATGAACTAGATAACTAAGTGCTAAGTACAATTAAGTGGACATAACTTTACAAATTGATAATAAGGTTTAAGTACACAATTACAACTGTACAACTAATATAAATAAAGTAATAAGCGTAAATAGTTAATGAAAATTTATAAAACGGCTGCTGAATATTCTTGGTCAGTTCTCCTTGCTAGATTTTTTTGAAATCTAGATATTTTTCTTCTCGTTAAATTCACTATCTCTCCATGAAGGCTTCATAATAAACTAACTTCTGGTTTCAATCATTAATCATCAAGATTTTGCTTCATCCAAACACTAGAACAACACCCCTGCAGATTACTCTTGTACCACAGAGTGGAGGGAGGATCCAAATGCCCTAACCCTGGAATTTAGCACATCATTTCGCAAGCGAGACTCTTTTCAGAGCAGATTTCCATTGAATAAATTTATTAAAAACATTGGGGAAAAAAAGGATTTATCAACACTATCGAAAATGACGATTATTTTTCAAAGTCATTAATTACCAGACAAGCGTAACTCCTCTAATAACAGCCGATCAGCAATTCATCAGTCATTTTTGGAGCTCTTTTTCATTTTCTCTTTTATTATTTTTCCTCTTTTCATCAATATACGGTTATCTACTCATTGCCCGAGTGTTCTTAAAGTATTTTCACCCCAAATCTCTTGCATTTCTTTGGAGACCGCACATAATTAGTTAATGAATTAATTATTGTCAGATTACGTGATGCATTAAATTTCGCGTAGCTGGAAACTAGTGTACTGACAGTGATGGATGAAAACTCGATGCATTCATAGACGGTGGCAGCATAACAATGGTAACTCGATTTGAAAACGGTCGCTCACTTATTTCAAACATGGTGGAAGTTTTCAGGGTGAAGAAGTTTGTTTAATATAAATTTAGGGGGAATTTCTTTCCTTTTCAAGTAATTTTCTGAATTGTCAGCTTCGTTATATATTGAATGTAGTCATTTAACTTGAAACCGGTAAAAAAAAATTAAAAAAAGTTTGTAAATGCCAGTTTGTCCAGAAGTTGTTTATTAAAGGAAGTAAGTGTAAGGTGTAATGCTTTTTAAAGTATCGAATTATATATGGATGTTATTTAAGCAGTGTCATATATTCAGTTTGATCCGATGATAGTCCTTCGAAATCTTTGCTTTTCTTGTTTTTACTTTGTAGAATAATTATTTGTGGCGTTTTTTCACTAGCTAATAAGGACATTTTTATAAATAATAAATAATTCACTAACTTAACTCAGCGGTGCAACAGCCGATGAGGGCGAAGGCCTACTGTGCCCAACTCAGTATACGTGACCTTGGGCCCTGAGGTGCAAGAGCAGATGTTTCGGTCAGGTGGTCCGAAACCTCCAGTGTCAAGTTCCCAACAAGCTTGGTACTCACTTATCGACCCACTGAAGGGATGAAAGGCTGAGTCGACCTTGCCATGCCCGGGGGTTTGAACCTCGGACCAGTGTTGCTGAAACGCGATGCACTACCACACAGCCACTGGGCTTCAAATAACTCACTATAAAAACAATTAAAATAATGACAAATTTTAAGTTTTATTTTGTTTGAAAACTTTTATTATTATTATTATGCATTAGTAAGTGATGATATAACAAAAAAGGAGCTCTTCCTGGAGTAAAATATTATACTTTATAAAGATTTCTTTCTTTATCTATAATAATGCAGTTTCAAAAAAAAATTTAATGAATATTTCATTATTTAATGAAAAATGCCCTTACCATTCCATTGATTAAAATAGCTAATTTATTATTCCGCAATTATTTACAGATTGCAAACTTTTGGCTGGCAAAATGTTAGCAAATGTTTATTTTTTTAGTTAAATTATTTATCGTTCTCATCTTTCATAGAGCGACAGCCTATGATGGGCCAAAGCCTTCTGAAAACCAAGCGTTCCCAACCCCTTTTACTGGCAGTTTAACTTCTCCATGGTAGCTTAGTAGTCAAGGTAACGGACTCGTGGCCGGCATGCCATGAGTACCGCTGAAGACCCACCGTTCAGTGGAGGCTTCTGTCGAGGTCCCCTTGGTGGGGTGTGGAAGTTAAGAGAGAAGGTGCCAGCTCGGGTATCCTCCTCCTCACTTGAGCACGCTTCAAAATGACGAGAACCATCGCCAAAAGCCCTCGAGTAGCAGAACGTCACTCTTTCTACAATTCTTAGTTTTAAGCATCAAATAATCCTTCTGTACCACCCATTGAAGTCTAGGTCTTCTTCTAGCCATGTGGTAGCGGCCCGTCAAGTCAGTCAGAAATTCCATCCGCTTTGAACCATGTGCGATCTTCTATCGTTCATTATTAGGAAAGCCTGAAATTGTTGACTGAGAAGTCATCTGCACAGTCGCAAGAGGATTTCAAGAAAATTGGGTAGAAATTCAATTGGCTATGTTATCCCATTACTGCTGATATTGATACAGCACCTAAGAAGCTACAGTTTGAATTGATTGACTTGAAATAAGAACACAATGTGTGTAAAAATTTTTAACGCTATGATATTGACTTTTATAAATCTTTGTCATGGGAAGAATTTCCATGGAAGAAAAAAAATTGCTGGAAATAGTTTTTTATATTTTAGTCGACATATATATTTGTGAGCAAAACTTTTCTTGTATCAAGTTTAGCAAGAGTAAATATAGATGCAAAATGGTTGACATAAACTTGTAGAATGGTATGAGAATTTAAACAAAATTATCATACCATTCTTCCATTTTCTCATTCTTGATTTAAAAAAAAAAAAAAATGTGGAAAATATGATAGGGTACATTTGTGTTTCATTCAACTCATTCTAAAATTGAATATGCTTGCCACGAGCGATATGAAATTAACGCAGTAAATAAATTGAATAAGACTGTCACTATTTTACTTATATAAATTATACTTATTATTTTTTGCAATGAATTAAATCATTTTTAAAAGGTTCGGTCTTCTGGTATCCTCCGCTCCCACAATGAGGCCCACGAGCCCCAAAACAAGTTGCCCCGGCCCTGTACTACTTAATTTACTGTTCCCACCACTTGATGCTGATTTAAAATTACGCTATTACGTTTAATTACGTGTACGAATATTCCTTGCATAGCTGTAAAGCCAATCAACCATACGTCACATTTATCAAAACTCCTACGATCTCTCTTTCTTCTGTGTGTTATTTTATATCTCTAATACTTAAGAAAATCATAATCATACTTTAGGTACTTAAGAAAACGTATTTATTCACAGATATATTTTCCGTCAATTATTTCGTCCGTTTTACAAAGACATCATAAGGAAAAATATTCATAAAATGTTTGTGTGACTCATTTACTATTCTTTTGGCTACTTAATACATTAACCTTTCTTAATTACCCTAATTGACGATGAGCTCTGATTTGTAATGTTTTAGTAATTTGGGTAACCTCTAATGAGGCATTTATAACCTCGAAGTTAATAGAAATCTAATTTTGTCTTTTAATTACTTTTAAACAGCTGATGCATAATAAATCACATCGGAACTCTTAACATTCGGGTTGAAGAAATGAGTCATTTTTTCCAAAAATGTTGTTGACCGTTTCGTGGGTGGCCTCACAAAACATGCTTCATTAAACACTGTTCTGATCATTCACTGATGACCGAAAAGAAAGAACAGAACTGCAGTTGAATAATATATATTGCTATTAAACTTCAAAACATCCACACAAAGTCTTGAATCTAATTGCAATCTACTACCGTAAATAAAAACTTCCAACACACATCACAATTTTTCCTTCAGTACTCTAACATCAAAATAAGTTGCCTGCCCCTGATTTGGCCGAAAAGATTTCTTTTAGAATGTTATTGTCGTTCATACGAATAACGTGCCCGGTCCAATTGAGGTGGCTTGTTTTAATGTAATGAACAACATCTAGCTTTTTAAACAATCGGCATGATTCAGTGTTGCGTCTTCTACTCAATACGATTTTCTTGAATTCCTCCACATACAAATCCCTTCCCCACAGTCATAGTCCAGGTTTCAGAAGCGCAAGTCAGGATCGAATGCATTAGGGTCTTGTATAGTAATAGCTTTCTAGCTGATAATCAAGATCTAAGTAATGTTTTTTAATCCATAAAAAGCTTTAAGTAGCAACAATTCCTCTCTTTATTTCAGGCCGGATATTGTTGGTTATATTACACTTTAATACCAGATAAATGAATTATGTTATCGTATCAAGTTTATTAACCTCAATTAAAAGAGTAGTTGGGGTATAAATACTTCGAATAGTAGTCATATATTTATTTTTATCTTGGTTGAGAATACCTTCACCCTCACACTGGCTTAACCTCCCTCTCAATATATTTAAATAATTGTTGTGACGAAAATTTGTCATTATGAATATGTTTTGATATGAACTGTAATTAAATAAAATCAAACCTTTTTTGCGCAGTTTGTTCTCCATAACTCTAGAGCAGTTTGTATTTTTACCATTTATATTGGTAGAGCGTTTGAGGAGCTGCAATTTGAACTTATTGACGTGAGATCAGATCACAATGAGAAGAAAATGTTTAATTTTATGACATTGACTTTTATAGATCATTGTGATCTGAAAATTTCCATGCAATAAAAAATGTACAGGGAAAAAGTTCTTTATATCGTCACCAACTGATAAGCTCTGAGCGGCCGAACGGTTAGAGCATTGCTCTACCATGCAGGCGCCTCGGGTTCGAGCCTCCCAGATACTTGTTTGTTAACTGTAATAATGACTTTCATTATTTATTATTATTTACACTTGCAAATTATGTCAATTGAATTTATGTTAATCTTTCCCTGGTGGTCATTCTGGAACGCTCCACCAGGTGTATATAAAAGTACTGCAGCTGGATAGGTCTTCAGTGTGGTGCTGCCCGTGTAAGATACTACAAAATAAATCTTGTATTGGGTAACATTGCCTTGTTCCTTTCTACGTGACAATATTTTAGTTGACATATATTTGTGAGCAGATTTTTCTTGTTGACAAGGGTAAATATAGATGCAAATGGGCTGACATAAACTTGCAGATTGGGATGAGAATTTAAAAACAAGCAATCTCATTCTTAATTTAAGAAAAAAAAACTGTAGAAAAGTATGATGGGGTACATTTGTTTTATTAAATCGATTCGAAAATTGAATATGCTGGTCGCTAGATATATGAAATTAGCGCATTAAATAAATTAAATAAGATTGTCTCACTATTTTACTTAACTTACATTTATTATTTTTTGCAATGAATTAAATCATTTTCAAAAGGTTCGGCCTTCTGGTATCCTCTGCTCCCACAATGTGGCCTAAAACAAGTTGCCCACCCCTGTACTAGTTCATTTATAGTTCTCATCACTTGATAATGGTATGAAATGACATGTTTTGCTTACGACTCTTTCTTGTGGAACATTAAAGCGAATGAACAATACGAGTAAGTCACACTTATTTTCAAAGCTCCTACGATCTCTTTCTTTTGTGTTTTTCTATATTCATCTAATCTTTACAAAAATCCTAATCATGCTTTAGATATTTAAGAAAACGTATTTCTTTACAGATATATTTTCCAACAATTGTTTCGTCTTTTGTCCACTTTCCAAAGACATCATAAGGAAAAAAAATGCTTGTGTGACTCGTTTACTTTTCTTAGCTACTAACTACATTGACCTTTTTTCATTACCCGAATCGACGATGACCTCTAATTTGTAATGTTTGTTTAGTATTTTGGGTTACCACCCTGAAGTGAGTCGAAATCTAATCTAATCCGTCTTTTGATTATTTTAAACTTCTCATGCATAATATATACCATCGGAACTTTCTGTGGTTGAAGAAATTACTCATTATCTCCGAAATATTGTTGACTGTTTCGCGGGTGGCATCCCAAAGCATGTGTCATTAAACACGGTTTGGATCATTCAGTGGTCACCAAAAAGAAAGAACGTTACTGACAATATAAATTGCCTTGAAATACTTAAAAAATATAAATTACCAAAACATTGAATAGGTGAACTGTGCTACGTTAATTCACATTCACTCACCCAAAACATTCACAAGGTCTGGACTAATTACTATCTACTATCATAAATAAAAGCTCTTCTAACATCAATTTTTTTTTCCTCCAACATCAAAATAAGTTGCCTGCCCCTGATTTGGTCGAAAAGATTTCTTTTAGAATGTTATTGTCGTTCATACGAATAACACGCCCAGTCCAATTCAGGTGGTTTATTTTAGTGTAATGAACAACATCTAGCTCTTTAAACAATCGGCATAATTCAGTGTTGCGTCTTCTCCAGATACTGTTTTTTGAAGTTATACTTCTTTGGGGGCGTTAGAGAAATAGGATGAGGGTAAATTTTTTCAATGCATGCGCACCCCGTCACGGATGCGAAAATCCTTTGTCTAGAAACATACAGAATGAATGGGACAAATCATTTTCGCCTTCGAAATTCTAGAAAAATATTTCTCTTCACTTCCCTGAAGAAGGGGACACCCGGGTTTGAACCGGAGACCTCTCGATCTGCAGCCGAATGCTCTACCATACAGCTATACACCCCGTGCCAGAGAGCCTTTGCTTTGCGTTCCGTAGGAACGGATACGAAAATGCTTTGATTAGAAATATGCAGAATGGGACAGACCATTCCCGCCTTCAAATTTCTCAAAAAAAAAATATTTCTCTTCACTTCCCTGAAGAAGGGAGCATCCGGGTTTGAACCGAGGACCTCTCGATCTGCAGCCGAATGCTCTACCACACAGCTATACACCCCGTGCCAGAGAGCCTTTGCTTTGCGTTCCGTAGGAACGGATACGAAAATGCTTTGATTAGAAATATGCAGAATGGGACAGACCATTCCCGCCTTCAAATTTCTCAAAAAAAAA
>BMAV01020579.1:911240-922361 GCA_019973955.1 Trichonephila inaurata madagascariensis | reverse complement strand
TTATTGGTCCTATTGTTCCATTGCGGGGGTGTTTAAATTTATTTAAATCGTGATTATCTCAGGTTTGGCTGGTCCGATTGACAGAAGGTTAGTATCGGTCAACTCTGCTCGTGACCGCCTTTTGTCCTTGGCCCAGCTTGCCCTGCTAAAGATTTTTAGAAAGATTTTAATTTTGTTACACCAAAGTAGTATAACTTCTTACGTGCGTACATAAGTACACACACTTTTTTTTTAATTCCTCCACATACAAATCCCTTCCCCACAGTCATAGTCCAGGTTTCAGAAGCGCAAGTCAGGATAGAACGCATAAGGGTCTTGCATAGTAATAGCTTTCTATCTGATAATCAAGATCTAAGTAAATGCTTTAATCCATAAAAAGATGTATTAGCAGCAATAATTCCTCTCTTTATTTTAGGTAGGATATTGTTGCTTATATTAAACATTAATACCAGGTAAATGAATTATGTAATCGTTTCAAATTTATTAACCTCAATTAAAAGAGTAGTTGGGGCATAAGTACTTCGAATAGTAGTCATATATTTAGTTTTATTTGGGTAGATAACACCCTCGCCTCCCTCACACACTGATTTAACCTCCCTCTCAATATATTTAAGTAATTGCTGTCACGGAACATTGTCGTTATGAATATATTTTGATATGTATTATAATTAAATAAAAGGAAACCTTTTTCACACAATTTTTTCTCTATAGCACTAGAGTAGTCTGCATTTTCCTTTTCACAATTTTTTTATTTTCGTAATTTATTATTTGTTTTACTCTGAATTTTTTTAAAACGTAGTATCAGATATATTTTTAAATTTATCACTGTGCACTTTTTTCTCTAATTAGTATTCTTTGAAATAGATGTTTCGTTTTAATTTCAAGTCGAATGAAAATTGATGTTAACTTTGATAATAAGGCTCAGTTTAGTATATTTTCATTACCACTTGAGAATTTTTAAAACCAAATATCCTAATAATTTGACCAAATATCCTAATTTGTTTTGTAAAATAAATGAAGCCTTACTAAGTCGACTTACATGACTTTTTCCCTTCCAAACTTGTTTCCAGAATAACAACTACATTCTAAATGAATGGGAATAAATAATATATGGGACGTAGTATGTCTTGGATTGCTGGGAAAAAGATGCCGGAATTTTAGTTGCGTTTCTCTCTTCCCCCAGAAAGACAATAGAGGAAAAGGGTTGAGAGCTCGAATTGTTAAACACGCGTAAAATAGCTTTTTCCCGAGTACTGTGGAAACCTGTTGTCATAGAGCCAAGATTCAATCAATGGCCAGGAGGATATTGCATGTAACGTAAAAGATTTCATTCCGCTTCAAGAGGTTTTTTTTTCACTTCTGAATATTTGAATTTCGGAAATATCTTAAGCATTCCCTTTGTGGATATTTGATGTCGCATAATATAACTGTGCAAGGATTGATTTTAAAGAAGTTAAAAAAAATAAGTGCTATTCAATAAAAATTAATAACTACAATGTATTTGTAATTCTAATCACATTTTTTCCTACATTTTTCATTTTTTTCAAATTGAGAAATCTGAAGTACATTTTTTATTTCTGACTAAATATGTAAACCAATTCATTCATTTATCTTTTTCAGAGTTAAAAATGATGAATGTTTCTTCAGTTTAATTTTTAAACTCAAACATCAGTTTTATTTGTACTAAATGATAAAAAGTGGGAAAGAATGCTGGTATTTTAGGCATAAACTAAATACTGCTTATTTCATTAACTATAGTCGTTTTATATGTAATCTTGGATGAAGGAATTTAGATGCTTTTCGTAGCTGCTAGAGTTGCATTTATTACATATTCTTGATTTCAAGCATACATGATCAGGAATGAATGAAATCAGATAGACAGTAACAAAAATTATATAGTACACTATATAAAGAATAAATATGCTGGCAAAACCTTCCTGGTGTACATTAACGCTGTTTACACTAGGTTCACCTATATATACGTTTTCATAATATTAAAATATTTTTAATAGTTTTTCACACATATATAGTCATAAACTTTATATAAGCTGTACTATAATATTTGAGAACATTGAGTTTTTCAAAACATCTCAACACACACACAAACAAACAACTTTTTAACAAAAGTTTGCTTCATGACAAATCTCGAATTGATTTCATATTTCATAGAAATTTACCCCGAAAGGACTTGTAATTCCTTTCTTGATAGCTTCATTATGATATGAAAGGGATCCTAACAGTTCCTTATTTATACACATCTTAAATATGTTCTTACTTATTGCTTTAACCGCAGAATTATTTATCTGCTTCTCACATTCATAATCAGCAATACATAAGTTGCTGTAAAATAACAACTACTTACATTTAACAAAGTTCGTTATCGTTGAGTATGAAAAGACATAAACAGAAATTGTTTATTTTTGAATTGGTATAGTGTGGGTGGTTTAATATATGCACTCTTCTTCGTAGTACAGGAGTTCTTCAACTTTTTAATGGAAGCAAAGGAAAATAAAGCTGCTGTAAAGAAATAAAATTAACCTCCCCTTCTCTCTCGAAAATCCTTTGTTGAAAATTGCCTCAAGTGTGTGGGGAACATGATAACAGTATAAGGAGGAGAAGAAAAAAAAATTCCAACTACACCCTTTGAGTCCCCCCCCCCCCTTCCTTGCCCCTTTTCCTTTTTCACCGATCCGAAGTTTTTGCCCCGAAGTTATAATTACCAGTCTACGGCTCAAACGAGAACATTTCATCCGGTATGCTGCCGGAATTTTGTTCTTGGATCGTTGTGTGTGTCCAAATATATTCAAATGAACAGGACTGCACAGATTCTGGAGTTTTTAAACTGGTTAGCTGTGGCTATTTAATTGAAAAATCTCTCCTTTGGGAGAGGGGTGCGGATTCGTGATGAATGATTTCCAACAGAAATAATAAATATATGGAGTTGAAAATAAAGTCTTGGATCCTGATTATGTCAATAATACTGATAAAAATGAAATCAAAGAAACGTGTGAATGCAATATTCAGTTTGGAATTAATCGATTGTTAATGAAATTGGGAAATTAATATTTAATACAATAGTTAATAATCTATCTAATTGATTCCTTTTTTATAAGTTTGTCTTTGCAAAAGATTTTCCAGTTTTTAAGGGAATTCTTGAGATTATTTACTAGCACAGTTTATTAAAATAGGTATAATAATGCATGTGCTCCATTGTTGAAAACAATAAGCAAAATAAACTACGCGTATCAATTTTATATTAATAATATTAATATTTTTCATTTATTTGGAGCTCTTTTTTTTTTTTTTTGTGCGAACATAAATTGAATACTAACACATCATTATTATACTTTTTATTTACAATTTAATTTTATAATTTTTTAATGGTGTTTAATAAGATAATATGGAATTATATATGATCTTGAAATTTAATGTCACTTGAATTAGAATATATATAAATTGTTTTAAGGGTATTACTATAAAAAATTATTTAAACGTAATTTTTTGGTAAAAATATAAAGAAAAATTATATTCTCCTTCTATGGAAAATGCTTCTATAATAATAATATTTTACATATATAGCTAAGACTTCTTTATAGAGCCTGAACTAGGATCTTTGAAATATGCAATTTAGGAGTGGATTTATTCATATTTTAATACATCAGAGAAGAGAAATTTTAGTAAAAAAACTTGGGTAGAGAGTTATTTCAATTGGTAATATCTCTGAAAATAATATGAATTCTTTAAAAATCCTGGTTCAGGCTCTGTGGAAAAGTCTTAGCCGTGTGTATGAATAATTTTCCGTGAAAATAAAATGTTTTGAAAATATACATTTTCTTCATTTTTTGCCAAAAAATTGCATTTGGATAATTTTTTGTTGTATTAATATTCTTAGAATAATTTTATATGTATATTCTAATTCATGTGATACTAAATATCAAAAACTTATTCATTTATACACTTTTGCAAAATCACAGTCCTGAAATGCATTACTGACCATAACTTTATATTATATAACCGAATATCATGAAAATAATGATGTTTGTATTCGATTTACGTTCGTGAATTCTCTGAATACTTAAGACTAAATTTCATCATTTGTCATATTCCCCGATGGATAACTAAAATTTTCTTGAAACAGCATCTGAATGATACATATATATATTTAATGCTTTATATTTTGTTGAAATTATTCTATAAAAGAAATTTCTTTTCACGAGAGGAAAACTAACTTTCTTTCATGTAATATACAGATTTTTTTTCTAAAACTTTACAATGGTTAGTTTTATCGAATAAACTTTAGTTGTTATGTTAAACAGTTAAAATTATTATTCATCTTGTTAAATTCATATATATATCGACAGATAAACGAAGTACGTCTGTATAAATGTTTGTTCTCTTCGATTATGTTTGTAAAAATTTTTCGAATAGTTTTTGCAAATGCTTTTGAAAATTTGTTTTGATTATGTTACAATCCAAACTAGTGATCATTCGCTAAAGTGGTCCAAAATAAAGAAAATAATCTGTTTTTAAATTATTCCATATTTTTATCGGTCAGCTTACTACTCAGTAAATGCTTAAAAGATGCTGGAAATAACGATTTTACCGGAAGAAATCGAAGACAAATTTAAGGAATATTTGAAATATATTTTCTGGGAAGGCTGTTTGCGGGTAAAATATTAACAACAAAAAAAAGAAGAAAGGGATAAAAAGGAAATATAAATTCCAGCCGCTTTAGAAAAAGTCCAGTCGAGAAAAAAAAGTACAAAATTGCTTTATGGGCTACCCAAGAGCCCAGCGAAAAAAATCTGTTTTCGCTATCGCATATTTCTTAAGGGGAATTGAAAAAGATTGACCACTACAAACTATTTCAAGATTTAAGATGGGAACAGAAATTCAGACCCAAAATAGGAGTGGCATTATTTCTTCCGTCCGTCCCTCTTTTCCTTTTTTAAGTTGAAAATTCCGATAAATAGAAAATATTTGAATCCCTTTTATCCAACTCCAGTTCTTAAAGGGAGCAGTAAAACAATCTGTATCCAGAAAAGAAAAGAAAAAAAAAAAAATTTTACTTTGTAATAGCAAGAAAAAAATGAATCGAACTGAAGTATTGTAAAACTAAAGATGTAGTGGGGATAGCAAGATATTAAAATATTGAGCTGTCAAGATATAAAACAGGAAGAGGAGAATTTGTTTCAACACAGTATTTTTGTTATGTCTTTGTTTTTTATGCATAAATTGTTTGCAAACCTTTTTAGTATTCATTGCCTGGCGCATAATAAATAAAAATTAGTATAAAAAGTGCTCGATTTTATTGTGGCACATTTTGATTGTTCTCTTTGTTTCTAGAATACAAATCGACTTCATAAAACATGACATTTTCAAAGAGTTCGTTTTAATATAGTCTTTCTCCTCTAGAGTTGGATTTAGTCACTCAAATATTTATGAATTTGTGCACTTTTCATGAACAAAATGTGTTTTGTTTATACCAATATGCTCTCAAACTTGCACCTCAAGGTGCCCCTTGATCGTAACCTTACCTTTCTCTGATGTATCCTGGTCTTGAGTAAAAGTTTTATTGTTCCCCAAAATTGCTGTTGCTTTTAGAAAGTATTTCTATTTTTCATTTCTGTCCTGAGCTGAAAGCTCACATCTATGATGCAACCATTTTGAATACAAGGCTATCATTTGATATGAATTTGTTATTGATTTTGACCTTACTTTTAGTATAAAAAATCCTTTATATTGAATATGAAAATCAGCCATGTCAGCAAAGCTTTTTTAAGTTTAATTTTTTTATTGAATTACTAGCAAAATACTTGAATATGTGTCGTTTCGTGAACAGGAACGTCAAGACTTCTTGGAGTCCTTGGCCCCTTTGCAAAAGTAGTCCTCAACTGTGATTCTTAAAAATAGACACTATATATCATACGTTGTCTCATAATCTCATTCAGGCTGAATCGAGAATGAAACAGGGCCCGGGCCCAGTTGACGCCTATCTTAAGACATCCCTGCCGGTTAATCAGTTTCTGTTCTTTTAGTTTGAAATGACATTGGTTCGAAATTATCAGTTTTTTTTTTTCTCATTAGCAAACTAAAGGGATTCACAATGGGAGGAAGAATATTTCTATTGCAGCTCTAATATCTTAATAAGGAATACAAATTACGTATAAACGTTAATTGTTTTAGATATTGTTTGTCATGGAGTTTATAAAAGGTTTATATTTATTTTTGTCTTAAGGAAGTTAATTATTGTTTCATTTACAATTTCCATAAAAAGAGCTGCTTGCATACTTTTTTAAATGTTTTCTCATATCTTTGTGGTTACGCATGACGTTGCTTGAAAAATTATGTTTATCATTTCAGTCTGCTTTGGAAAGATGTTTTAGTATAACAATCTTTTATTTCTCTACTTTAATTTTCCAGAGAACTACTGACACATAAACTTTTTAAAAATAAAAACTAAGACACTAAAATATATACAATTTCTCTAGCTAGTTTGAAGCAAAAGCTACTAAAAGAAAGTTGTTTATTTAAAACAGATAATCATTAACTAGTGTTAAACTATTTAACAAATTTCAGAACATCTTACGTCTCTTCTGTTTTGATATCAACAGAAAAATCAATGAAACACCGAAGTTAAGTTACGTGCGACTGAAACAAATGTTTGTTTATATATACGCTTAAGAGGAATTACTTGTTTGTGTGTTATTTTCTATATTAAAATCACTTTGAAATCAAAGTTTCATGGAACTCGAACAAAAGCAGCTTATCAAGTAAACAGAAACTCTCTTTTCATCTGCAAGCTTTCTGTAACAGTTTGTCAAAATTTCGACGCTTTCAACAGAAATAAAGTGGGTTTATCAAATAAACAGAACCGAACATTTTTAGAATGGTTTTCTGTTACTGTACATAGATAATGTATCAAACGTTTCAAGATGTACGTGAGTATTTTATCTTGCCGGCACTTTTATGAAAAGGCTTACTGAACTCGGGCAAAAAGTAAAAGCTATAAAATGAGTTGGAAAGAATCCAGGTTTCGCAAATGGTTTTCTGGAGGTCTGCATGATCGGGTCTTTGATAGTCATTTAAACCCCGTAATGAAGATGAAAACCAAATATATTTATTGGAGGAATCTAATCTTGGTTCTATTGCAGACACTTAAGTAACAATCTTCTGCACGGATAATTGAAGGTCGGTGAGAAAATCAAACAAGAACGTTAAATGGTGTTATTAGATTATATATTCCATTACAAGAATCTGCCCATTTCCGATCTCTAATGTTTACAATTATCATTATACGTTTCGAAAGTTTTAAAGGAAATGACTGCAAGCGCGTCTCTAAATCAATGTCTTCAAACCCAAAGAGGAGATTAGCAGCTAGGAAAGGCCATTTAAAAAAATCTTAACGATTCCAAACAGATGTTCAGAGAGGCGACGATTTAACTCTCTGCCTTAATAGGATAGGCAATAGGGTTAAAAGAGGATATCAAGCTATGTCTTAAGCTGAATGTATTGTATGTGAGGATAAATAGGAGAATTTGATAGACATCTTAAATTCTCCATATCAGATCCGTTAAATATAGCAACATTTTTTGATCGAAATGAAGTTAATAGTAGGATAATTAGTTTAATATAAATCACAGTAAACCTCATTGTAGGACCACTATTTCTTCTAGTTGTTTAGTTATGTAACGCGGGGTCATTTTTTCCTCCTGTAGATTTAATAAATTGCCTCACTTCTTTTAAAAATCATAATTGCCAGAATTTCTTCTCGAAAGTAAGTTTCGTAAAATAATTAATAAATTCAGTTAAATAAAAAACCATAGTGCGTGAACCAATCCGTAAGATGAGATTTTATGCAGGAATTGTTTTAGAAAACTTTTTTTGTAATTTAATTTAACGTCACATGAGAATTATACAATAAACTATAAGCAAATGATTTAGTAATTCCGAGCCATGGTTACGTAAAATCGACTGAAGAGGAGAGAAAGTATGAAAAAGACACATTAGAGTTCAATGTTTTGATTTATTACACAAATCTAACTTGACTTTTGACAGCATTATTTTGAATTAATATACTTTTAACACATCATTTTCAATGTGGAAATAAATTGTGCTATTATTTTTGTTGTTAAAGATATTAACTGCTCTAGTGACTTATTAAAAGACAATATCATATACAGAATTAAAATTCAATTTTAACTTTCTCCATAAAATAACAGGCATTTTTTAGTAAAGTTGTGTCGAAACTTTTACAAGCTAAATAAGACCCAAACACGTAGTTCGATTTTTTTTATCAAATTGCATGAAATAACGTTCGCATCTCTGATATGACTGATACGTAGTTCAGTCTTGTTTCAAAGATATCTCATTGAAGATCCTTCCCCCATACAAGTAGAAATCTAATATTGAAAGGTCGAAGAGTTACATAAAAGGACATTATATCGGATCACGTAATATCAACCATCTGGTTGAATATTCATCATTGGGAAACAATTTGATGGTTATGAAAGAGTAGTTGGACTAGCGCTGTGATTTCACCAAAATGCGATAGTGTCTCACATTCCCCGCGTTTCGTATTATAATAAACAGATCTTGTAGTAATGGGGAAGAGATTGTAAATAATAGAGAGAGAGAGAGAGTTTACTGTAGCAGAAAAATCAAAAAATTACTCCTCTAAATTGCATTGATGAGAATACTTTTATATTAACTGTCAATCAATGTTATTCGTTAAAAATGAACAATTCTGGAACCAAAAATATGGAAGATTTAAATTTTAAGTAAAAAGAAAATTTCCAGACATGATTCAGAAAATAAAAATTAATATTTTAAAGTACACATACGCTTTTATTATTTTCCAGAAAAACAAATATGAACAGTCCGTGTATTTGATTATCTATTTGGACAAATATTCTTTTTTCATATTTAAAACTAATTTCCTGCTCGGAAATGTTATCAGTTGACTGATACGTACAAAGTGACCTCATCAACAAGTTTAAGGATTCTCAACTCACTACGTTCAACCATTACAAAACTTTTACTTGTTTCATCACTTTTAATCAGTCGGTGACCTTTTGGGATGGTCCTAAGCTCTTGTTCCATAAACATGAATAAATGAGCGAATCATGAATTAAAAGGAAGCAACCAAGTCTTAATTTATACTAGGAACATGCTTAAAACCTATTTTTATCAATTTCACGCTCCTGTATTTGACAAAATCATGTGTTTAAGTGTCTTTTTTCTTTATATAGTGGTGGTGGATGTTGGTAGTTTGTAGAAAATATTCTCTACTTTTGGCACTTGTTGGCATTCATAGAATAATTTATAGTATTTCAATGTTTGCTTATTTACTACAATATTTACCTGTTGTATAATAATTTAAATGTGATTTTACACTAAACTGTTGGTACATAAAACTTCCAAACTGAAAAAAAAAATGTCCTTTTAATGAAGCCGATGCATCTGTCTCTTAAATTGCAAACATGTGTAAGAAGAGAAACAAACAAAAGTAAATTTACAAGAAGCAAAAGTATTTCACCACTTAGCTGCTTCATATAGTTACCTTTCCGGTTTACATTAATGTTGATCTATTATAATATTTTAATTGACATATAAGTGATAGTTTTTAATCGATGTAAAACTCTATTAGAGATTTTAAAGCTACAAAAATATTATTGCATTTTAGCATAACATTAAAAAATCCCCGCAATTTTTCAGTTTTCTAAAGTTCTCTAGTAGCATTCAACTATCAATTTAAGTAAACAAAATTTCTTCCAAGAATTTGGAAGCGATGGAAGAAATGAAAATTCCACCAAATAAATTTGCTTTCCTAAAACTACACTGAAAAAGAGCGTTTCAAACTCCGTTTCAGTAACAATACCAAATAATGCTTTGAGACAATGGCGATTTCTTTGTCAAAATGTTTCCCATCCATGATCGGGGTTGAAAAAGACAAATCTCGAAAGCAGCTAGACCGGTTGACAGGAAGAGGTAGATCTTCATTTGCATGCGTTATTTTATCTCACTCTCTGCGAATTATTTATATATACACGCGACGAAACACTTTCTTTTTCTTTTAGCAAGGCGGATCTGAAGCTTCGTGTTTGGCAATCAACGCTTTTCAAGAGTTTTCCACGACTCCGGCGGCACACCTGGTTCTTGGGGTGTGTCAAGTCACATGGTGCCGCCTACTTTCACACTTGACTTGGCACCGATCACGCCTTTTAGCTTCTACTGCCAACTTTTGGTCTTTGGAGGAAAGGCGGTGGCTTATAAAAAAAAAACTGTTTTGCCTCATCTTGATATTTAAAAGATTAGTATTGTTGAAAAGTAAATAAGAGATAAGGGTTTTTCTAAAGAACTGCATGTTTGGCAAGGCGAACTGCCTTCAATTACTTCCCATCATCCTCGGGCGGTAATATCTTCTGTAGGTTCGAACCTTGGACAAACACCCGCACCCTGCCTCGCTGCTTGAAAGCAGAGGAAGAATATGGAAATATTCATTAAAAACGTCGCTCTGTGCATGTTTTCCGTGTGTGTATGTCTGATAAGTGAGTGCATTAACCACATTAAAAAAAAGCTAGGCTTATGTTCTGTACGAACAGGTTTCTCTTATGAATGCAAAGTTAAAATTAGCTTGATATAGCTTTAGGTTGTTTTCCAGGAATGTTGAAAATAATCATCGCTATAAAATGCTAGTGCACAGCCGAAAAAAAGTAAGGTAGCCAATTGCTTTGAATGAACTGAATTTCGAAGTCAAAATCTATTTACATGTAGAAAGGATGCACTTGATGATTCTGTTAGAATTGTTCTTGGAAAGTAATGTAGTTTTTTGTACATGTTGCCTTTTGGCTTGGAGTCATTGGATTTCCAAACTGAGACTCAAGCAGAAAATTATTCTATTTTCAAGGGTTAAGGCAAATTTAGTAAAAATGAATATCAAGATTATATCATAAAATCTAATTGTTTGTATTCAGTTATTTAATTATTTTTATGATTGATAATTTATAATTTTTTGTAAATTAATAATAATTAATATTTTAATTTGCATTAAATCTAAATTTATTACATACTAACTATATATATATATATATATATATATATATATATATATATATATAT
>BMAV01020579.1:889873-901413 GCA_019973955.1 Trichonephila inaurata madagascariensis | reverse complement strand
ATTTTATTTTTTTAAAAAATATATATATTTAAGAAATATTAAATGCTGGGCTATATACCTCCTAGATATACAATTGTATAAAGAAAACTATGTACACTCCAATGAAACATTTTTAAAAAATTGGATTTTAAATTAGCATATGATCTTTTAACAGATTTGCTCAAAAATGAATGTTAATTATTCTGTAAAATGGTGCATTTATGATAACCATGTTGATAAATTAGTTGTCTATTTGAATTTCGTGATTTGTGATCCAATAACAGCTAACGCGGTCTTTGTATAAAATCTCTTTCCTCTGAAAGTTCAAAATATATAACTAGAACAGTTACATTTCATACAATGCATCCTATTTTACCACTATTCGTTTTCTAAAAAAACTTTCCCAATTCTTGATGAATTCTAGTCTTACCATTGATTGTGACGAATAAGATTAACGATTGCTATCCTGTTGAAACAAGATAGATATTAAAGATAATTGAAAATGACGTCACGGAAAAAGATATCTAGTTTTCTCTGAGAAGAGTAATACAAAGATCCACACGAAAAGGTCTCTTCATTTATTCAGAAAACTGGAAGAAATTTGGTTCCCATACTATTCTTGAAAAGGGTTGTTACGGTTTGGAAACTCTGATATCTCTTAGAATGAAAGTATGTTAATTATTTGTATATCACAATTTCTCTTTTATTGGATTAAAAGTTATATATTCTATGTTATATTATAAGCAATTATGTCTTTAACGTAAAGATTTGAAAGGGTTTTTTTTTCACAAAAGCGTGTAATACGTTTGACACAATATAGAAAATTTTTCGCTCTCATGATTATAAACTAACTAGAAATACTTAATGGAACCAAGATTTAGTACATAGTTGGTTGAAGCAGTGTAGCCAAGCCAGATTGTCGAAGCATATTCACTTTGAATTTGCCATTAACAGACCTATTTAATCCACCTAGTTGATTTACTCCAGGAGCGTATAATGTGATGATGATGATGACGGTCCTTGCTGGCTTCCTTAAGCTTTGTCCATACGACTAGCTTTCGAGAGTAAGCAAGAGGTATATGCATCTGTGAATTGGAGCTCTGGATTTTGCTGTCAAGCGACATTTCAAATATTCTGGAAGTTATTCATTCTTCCCTCGCTATGTTTATGAGCTGTAGCTTCTAGAACACAGGTTACTTGCTCAAAAATGTTAATTCAATCTTTTAAAAATTTAAACCGTCTTATTTTTTTTAAAGAAATGTTTCAACTAATATATGTTTACGACAGGAGTAAATATGTAGCAAATTCAAATCAGATGAATTACCCGTTTTGTGCTGAAAATTACGGGACTTGCAAATTAGTTTATTTATTCTCTTCTGAAATATTATATACTGATTTATTAAGTATCATGGAGATGTCGAATTAATTTAAATATAATTGCATACAATGTTTGAATCAATGTCTGTAAGTACTTCATATATGTTATTAGTAATATATTTAACCAACTCTCTCCATTACACACATAAAGTTATAGCAATTTTCTGCTGTTTAAATTATTCAAGCTCCTCCCATGTAGGACTGAGTAACAATTTAGACTGTTTAATATTTAAAATCGTGAAACTGTATCGATTATTATATTTCATAGTAATAACAGCCATTTGTTAATAAGAAATTCCTCCATTACTTTGATACTGTAAAAATTTACTTATAAGTGATATACAGTGTTAGAGAGGTGAAAGAACTCATGTTTTTATTGTTATTATTACGTTAATTAGATTTGCTCTACAAGTATAGTAATCCTCCAAATAATTAAAGTTCCAAAATGAATAGACAATGAAAGTGCCTTAAGGCCGTCTTCGGTTAATGTTAAGGAATAGGACCAGAATTTAGAACATTTTTTCAGATATAAGAGAAGTGAAACATTAATGTGATATTCTGGCTTCCCTATCTCGTAGAGCAGCATTTTTTATCATATTTCCCGTTTTTAACCGAGTTGATTCATTTTTTCTGATATAAAATTTGTTTCGCGTTTTTCTCCTATACCGTAATGTTAAATGGGCTATGCCTTCACGTATTAAAACGAAAAAGAATGTATTCATGGAATATTTTGACATTTTTAAAAACATTATATGGTTAACAAAGGTATGAGTTATAATATTGCAAATTTCCATAGAAATTGAGGCATTTTTCTGTCTGAAAATGTGCTTCGCGTTTAGTTCAAACTCTCTTATTTTTACCGAAGACAGCCTTAAGCATTCTTAGCATGGTAAATTGTTTTAATTCGTGTTTCTTTTTCTTTTCGTCTAAAAATTGTAGTTAAATTGCATTTTCAGAATAAGTTTTTCATCAAAATATAAGAATAATTTCAATTATAACATTACTTTATGATTATAAGATTTATGTATTGCCCGTTATATATACTTCAAAAATAATATAAACGAAAATCCCCATATTACTTAGTTGTATAGTATTTCCTTAAGAAGACTAATATTTTGTGTGTGTGCACACAGCTTTCCCCTGTCATGTTATTTACAGATATTTCAACGCATTTACAGAGAGCATTAATTGCGATGCGAATTCCAAGACGGATTCTTCAGTTTTTATGTCCTACCTTGTAGGCACAGCAAGTATGTAATTTTAACAAGTCTGTTTCTAATTTGTCGCTTCTCAATTATTTTCATAAACTTAGCTATACTACCTTAATTGTCTTCTGTGTACCGGAAAGAAAGCTAAAAACATTTCTAACGATGAATTCCTGAAGAGTGACGGAAAATACATGGAATGAAAGAATAAAATTGCATAAATCAAGACGAATGGATTTAAAGATTGATTAGGTCTAAAGGGACGAATAAGCTGAAAATCGATAACTGGAGGGGAAGAACCAAGTTTTGGACTGCCAAGCTTACTGCAGGGGTTCTAAGTTCCTCTCCTATAAAAATACTAATTTGAATTCTGTGCAGGTCATAAGAGAACTGCACATGCCATAAGCGTAAGACGTCCTCCGTCAATTACTGCCTCAAGCAAGAATACGACGATGGCTTACAGATTTTGAATTTGTATCTGTGTTCCCATCTAAAAGGTGAAGGGAACTGATGCTCTTTTGCAAAACTATCTTCTGGATATTTGGATTCCCGTAGGACCATTAGAGGCAAATTTGAGACTAAAAAATATCGCAGGCAGTTTTTTAAAAAAAATTTCTGCGGCAAGCCGATTTCAGGTAATGAGCCTTAAAATTCGGGGAACAGTTTGCATTATATTTTCGTTTCTTTAATGCTTTTTGCTAGAGCAGATGTTATTAACGGTTCTTGGAAGTTGGTTCCGTAAGTTTTTTTTTTTAATGCATTTACATGCACTTCAGAATGAAACAAATTTGAAGTTTTTAAAGTTCAGTTACCTATGTTTTATTAGCAGAATTTGCTATACTATCTCATTTGCGAATTTTCCAAATCTCATGACTTAATAATGAAAGATTGCTTTCGAAATACTTTGTTTCACTCATGTTTTTTTTTTCCAACTACTAATCATCATTTCTCTTGAAATACAAGTTAGTAAGATTATTTTATTTTAAAAAAATTAAACCGTGTTAGAGTAAAAGCGTTTTACCATTAGAGAACTTTTTCATTATATTTATAACATTAGTCATGAAAACGTATTAACTAAACAGAGTACGCTAATGTGAATGAGAAACAGAAACTCTCTTAAAAAAAGTAAAATAAATAAATAAAAAAAAAAAAAATTTAAAAAATCATCATTTTTTTTTTTTTTTGTTAATCATTGACTTGAGGTACTATCATACAATTCTAAAATAACGTAAAAGTTAGATCTGTGTTCTGCATGGTTTCCGTAAAATTTTTGTTTTCGTTGCTGTAGTCATTACATACAGAAAACATAACGTTTTATTTAATTTCAAATTATGCTTAGTATATAAAGAAAACCATTCACTGTATATTAATGATTATTAACTAACATAAATGATACACACACACATCTATACAAAATAAGAATCGAAGAAATCAAACGTGGTTTCAATAAGCTTTTTGCATATATTTAAGTCATGTTGATATCTAGGTATGAAATCAAAAAGAAAGGAAAAACAAGTTGTTTTTTTTTGTAAATTAGTGAAAGAACATGGATTTTATCGAGCTTGCTTAGTTGTGTGTTATCTTATAACATTTTTCCTACGTTTATCGACCTTTTCCTTGACCATTAGTGTCCACCTTAATGGTATTATCGATCAGTAACAAAAGGGTCGATGTCCAACTCATTAGAAAACCCTGATAGTTTAAAGCTTTATCTTAAAAAGAAGTGATTCATTCGCTGTTCCGAAGCATGGTTTCTTTTAACCTAAGTTAGTGAAACGCGATAAGTTTTCGGAAGTCTTAGAAAATGGATCTTGAGTTGGCTCCATTTTCTACGGTTAAAATTTTAAAAAGGTTCTAGGTATGTAAGAAAACTAAATTCTTGCTTCAAAAAACTGAAAAGGGAGGAAAAGTCGTACTGAAGAAATGGTTGAAGCTGTCAAAAATTTGACGGTCATAAATTTCAAAAAGTACTTAAATAGACTACATTTCGTTTAGAATTTGAGGTTGAAGGAAAAGTCTTAAAATCTGTCATCTGCCGCATCGGCCATATGAAATACACTTTTTTTGGTGAGCCAAAAAGCAGTTGAGATGTTATCGAGAATTCACGAGAAATAGATGGACTTTTAATGGCTGGATGACAAAAAAGTTTCTTCCAACAGTCCTGCTGCCATGTATGGTCGACTTTTATTGGCGTTTTACATTCAAAGAGGGCATTATAATTCTCAGTTTTATGTACCTTAAAGTCTTTTTCAAGAGCTTTAGTTTCTGCAATAGTCGGAAGTTTACATTCCATGGAGGAGCAATAATTTCGTGTCTCGCTATCGGGGTTTACTACGGTTTCGAGGACTCTATAATTTTTACTACGCACTTAACGCTGGTCGAAATGTTGAGTAAATTGTCCTCTTCTGCGGAGTAAGCTTTTAAGAGAGAGAAATAATTCTAGGGGAAGATCACTTAAAGTAATATTGTATATCCAGAAAAGAATAGTTGAAAATTTGGATTTCCTTTCAATTTTTTTTTCGGTCTCTTATCTATAAAAGAGGTAATTTTCCTCTGTTTTTTGACGTTTGCACTTCATTTGCCATGTAAGCTGTCAATGGAATCGTAAATCTGATGCACTTAATTTCGCTTAATCATTTTTTTCTTCCTAATGAAATCTATTGACGTGAGCAATATTCATTTTGAGATGATAGTTAAATGTCTATTATTATGAAAGCAAACAAGTGATTGCTTTTAAGTAGCAATAAATAATTGCTGGGACTAACAGATTTTTCATGCACAATCTATAAAAAGAAACCAATTTTCTATTGTTTATTTGAGATCTAAATAACAATGCAGTTAAAAATGTACTACAATAATATTACTATCATTCACAATTTTTTTAAAATTAGTATCTAATTCCTCTCATGTAAAAATAAATTCTATAATAATTTTATAATTTTTATAATATTTTAATGATTTATTTTGCTGTATATAACTTTATAACCTACCCATATTGCTGTTTAGAAAAAAAAAACCATTGAATTTATGTTAATCAATACAAGATATTTTTATACAGTACTGCTGTATTCCTACGAAAGTCCATGCATTATAATGCCTTAAATACATTTACAGAGGTACAGTAAAACCCGTTCTTGTGCGGTAGATAAGATACCGCATAAAAAGAAATCTCACAAAAAAAATATTTGAAAATATATATTTCATAAATACTTACGTATAACAAACAACTTTGTCAACATACTACAGAACATTTTTTTTTATGCGGTATAGAGGGATCTCATAAGAAAAGTTGCACTTGGAAAATACGTCAATTATTTACGAAATTTTTGAGGAAGTACTTCCAAACAAAATAAATAATTTAATTACACAAGGAAACATTTTAAAGACATTTAATTTCTCATTGCATTCATGGAGAAGTTTTCAAAATGCACATACATAATTCACTGCTACTCATCGTAATCTAAAGCGCGCATGTTCCTGTGATGAATTAGTTTCGAATCGCTTTCGTCACTTGAAGATGCCATTTCAATTGATTTATTTTTTGGCACCATAAAGTGATATGTTTTTGCGGTTGGTCAGTTGCTTGTAAACGTCATATTAACCAGATATGAATGATCGGAGCTCTTTTTGGAATTTCAAACTTCTTTCAGAATTGTAAGAAAATGCTTTTCTCATTTCCTGGGTCCCTGCATATTTTTTATATACTCTCAAATAATCCGTTTTTTTTTTTTTTTCGTCTTCATGATCTATCAAATTATTCCCGGTCATTGAAAGTTTTTTCTACAATCAAGTACGTGCAGCTAGCTCGTTGAGAGAAAACATTTGGATGTGCATTGTCGAGAGATTGTTTATGACAAATGGATAGAGCATCTTTAGTTGCATATATGTACATTGATAGAGTAAACATTACAGTGGATCCATAGTCGTTGAAATTCATAAACCGCATAAAAAATGAGATCGCTCAAAAAAGTCGCATAGAAAAAAGGATCGCACAAAAACAGGTTCTACTGTAGACTGTCATATTTGTTCAAATGAATTATTCTTCGCATGTAAAAATAATTGTAAAATATGTTGGGATTATGCAAGAAATGAACTTATAAATTGTTACTTTTTTATTTAATGATTAAATTAGATAACAGAATTAAAAGTAGTTCATAAAAATAATTATCTGTTTTATTATTTATCACTTTTTTTAATTTACCGGTCATTTTTATTTTAATTTCATTTGTTGTCTTATTTAAGTCTTTATTTAATTTAATAAATTAAATCATGATTTATTGAAAAAAATAAAAAGCTCTTAACCTTTCTTTAAGCAATTTTTTTTAAAAAATAATTCCGTTTAGCTTCGATAAAATATTATTTGCAAAAGATAGAAACACAAGGGAAAATAGTCATGATAACATGAAAATAACTGATAACGTATTTTACCATGCTAATAAGTTAAGCAAAATTTTAAGTAGAAAAAAAATATTGTCTTGGTTTTTGCCCGGTGTTTATTTTATGAAATCCTTAAAAGAAATAAATTGGCTGATAAAATAAAAGTTTGACTGCATTATCTGAACAAAAACATTGAAGTTAAATCGATAGATTGTGGCATTACTATTTCCTTTTAAAACGAATGTGAATTTTTCAATGTTTATTGAATATAAAATAAAATTAGTTTTGAATAATATATATTGATATAATAAGGAAAAATTATGTAAGTGTTTTAAGAATAAAATATAAAAATTATGATTTTAATTTTATAAATAAGTCATTTGTAATTTTTTTTTAAAAAATGACAAATTTACATAATCTCAATAATTACTTTCGTTACTTCCATATGAAACGAGAAAAACCAAAACAGATTAAGGACAAACCTTTGTGTTATTGTGTCAGGGCTGCTTTGTAATGAAGGTTTTGTTTTATCACACACACACACATACTGCCATCATTATATGCCCGATTCTATTTTGTACTAAAACTCTCCGATGTAGATGTTTCATTCAAGTGATTAGTAAAAATATTCAGCGCCTCTAGGTACAATCACTTATTTCCTTTATGTGTGGCTGGACATTTTCATAAATAACATTTTCTTGTGACAGCACGCCGATTTTAGCATAAAACTTCAATTTACTTTCTGATAACTGCTGTCAACACCATTTTGTGTCATTCGCTAAAAGAATATAAGGAAAAAAAGTGCCGAGAATCGTCTTGTAAAGAAACACATTCAAGGCTACCATCATTTAAAAAAAGTGCCGCTTATTAAACAAACGAAAAGACATCATAAAAAAAGGTGATGAATCCTCCATGTTAAAGGCCCATTCAATTACTATTCCGGTCACTCCTCAAACATGGTGTGGATGATTGCAACTAACGTACCTGACAAACTAAAAAGACTGCATTTTTACCGTAAAGCTGAATGGTACCAAACAATATAGGTAAACTTAACTGTTATGAAACGTCTACGGTTTACTTAAATGGTATTGTCTTTTTCTCACCATGGGTATCGGATGTCTTTTTTCTTTTCAAGCAGTTTGAATAATTGGAGAAAGATTGTGACCTTGACAGTGATTGTTTTTGACTGATATTTTACACTGGACTTTGATTCTTTTCTGCATACGTACTATAGAAGAGATTTAACCTATAATTACAGCAGTCAGTTGGACAATAATAGAGCAAATGATGGTTTTATTTATAACCCTGCTTTTCTTCGGCGTTCAACACCTGGTGCACTCAGCCCCTTCACGCTTTCCTGATTTGCTTCATACCTTTAAATTGTGACACCCTTTCTAAGTGGTAGAGGATTCCTACCGCCTTGCCAAATTGAACGCTACTTTTTTATTGATTCCTACGAAGGAATAGATTTAAAAATAGCTTTTTTTTATACCAAAAATTACTTTTAAATTAATATATATTCTTACAATAGTTCCTCTTTAAGGTGTTTACTACAAGGTACATTTATCAGTATTAAAAGGTGTAATGACACAATAACGTTATTTTTGCTTCTTTTTTAATGATTTTTATTTTATATAAATTCAACCATTACTTCTTTTTATCTTTTAATTAAATTTAAAAACAAGTTTAGTACTAAGTAGGGGGGAAAAAAGGAAATTGAACACTAAATCAAAAAAAAAAAAGAAACTAAGTATTAAACCAGAGGAAATAATAAATTGATTGCAAGTCAGAAAAGCTCCAATTAAATGATGACAGTATTTCTAATACTTTGTAAAACTCTCTAGATGCTTATACAATTATATATCAAAGTTCTCGAAAAGTTTAAAAGAAATTAGTCAGTTTATTTATTAGTCAGTACTGTTTTGGAAGCAATGGATCTAGTATGTTGCAGCAATTTTTTCCTAAATTTTATATTTTACTATTTAATAAATGTTTATTCAATCGTATTAGTTCACGGTCTTATTTTTTTTAAATACTTGTTTGGGATAAATTCTTCTAAGTTTCCAATATTTTACTAGCTTAACATATACTTATTTATACATCTCCCGAAAGATAAAAGGTGAAAATTTTTCCGAAGTAAAACTTCTTTTTTTAAGATTCGAAAGATTTTTTATTTTGGTTATCTAATGAATACGAATGTTTACAGCAAAATATTGGAAACATAAGCCAATGTTATATTCCAAAATTTAATGCATTGGCGAGAAATTATAAAAATTTTAACTATACAGTTCTCTTAATAAATAGGAATGTGTGTAAATGAGATGAGAGTATAAACTACAAATTATTATATGTAGACTTCTTATTCTGAAGCAAATCCTTTTCTAGTCAAATTAACCAACAAATAAAATGGATATCACTATATTTCAAATTAAAACGCGTTTTTCAGATACTTTTTAAAGACAAACTACAAAAAATTACATATGTTTTCCGTTAAAAAAGTGAAATAAAAAATACATCTTACTGTTTTCTGGTTACCAAAATTATATTTTTTTTAAATGACCGTTTTATTACGTTCACTCTCAGTAAATAAAGTTCCATTTTTTTCTCCTCTCCATTGCCTTATAAAATTTCTTTTAAAAAAATATGTAATAAATGTTTTTTACTTTGGAGTATATACTTGAAAATATTTCACACATATTAAAAAATATTTAGTTATGTCTTTTTATTTGCAGAATGTCTGGTAGAAAAACAAGCGTTATAGCAAAACTCTTGTCACGTTAATAAAAGTTATTGCATTTCCCCTCAGAAAAGGGACTTTTTTCTCTTATTATTTGGCATGGGGACATAAAGCAAATACTTATAGCTCAGTTTTTCAGTTAAAAATATATATATATATATAAGCTGTGAATTAACGAAATACTATTTTAAAAAGATTTATACTCGTCTAGCCAACCCAAAACTTCTTTTGCGTAATCGTTGATGTCGGAAAGGAATTGTTTTATCATTGTTAACAATAATCCTTAAAACATTTTTTTTTTAATTTTTGCAATAAAGCCTGATATTACTTTCCACTTCCTCGGATAAATCGGCAATTCATTCAAACACGCTGGAAAATAATTTTTATTATTGGTTTATTTGTTAAAAATAATGTCCATTACTTCTAATCACTGCGAAAATAGTTTCAGACTATGACTAAAATTTTTATTCAATATATTTCGTGATCAGTTAATGATAGGTTTCCTTAGTGTTTGTCACAAAATCTGTTGTATGAAAAAATCTTTATTCGTAGTTTCACATGCTAGCTAAAGGGTAAAAGATCTGTGCTTTGAAAATGTTGTCTGAAAATTAATGAAAATATATCTCCATCCGCCAGTTTCATCTGTTAGGATCTATTTTGTCAAATATTTCTTATCTTTTGGCAAAGAGCCCGCTTTTGGTACTATGTGCTCTAAGATTTCTCAGTTTGGCTGTTTCAGAGAATAAGTACAAATAGAGACTGAACTGAATATTTGGCACTGATTAGGATATCGAGCTTTGCTTGAAGTGATAAAAAATAACATTCAACTATTAATTCGCGATGTATTGATTGTAAAAGAAGCTTCTTATAGAAAAAAAAATAAACATTATTCCTCTTCGTATTTGGGACAGGAAAAAATAATAAATGTATATCCGATTCTTTCTCAGATCTTATAATCGAAGAAAAGGGTAAGCATTCCATAAATTTTAATGAATAAAATATTAGAATCTTAATTCAAATGGTAAAATTAACTTTTTTTTTGGATACAATGCAATTTTTATGTTACCATATATTCTGAAAAATTTCAATAAAATAATGAATTAAAATTGTTTCAATGGTCTTAAAGGATATACACAGAAGAGCCAAAAAAACTGGAACAGGCATGCGTACGGAAATAAAGCGATATGGAACCAATCTGACAAGGAGAGGACACAACTAAGGAAATTCATTTCGGGTCGAGACTTTGTGTAATATTAGTACTCCTTTAGGGTGTTCAATCCTTAATGTAATTCTGTCAAACAGAGACAGTCAATAGGGAGAAAAAAGCCTTCGAAATTCATGCTTAGCTTTTATACAAGTAAGTTTCAATTTTCTCCACCGGACTAGTGGCTCAATTGGTAAATTGCCTGCCTTCGGTGTAGGTGGATCCAAGTTCGAATCACGCGAAAAACTATTTTCTTTCAATTCCTTTAATTATTATTTAAAATTAAATTAATTTATTTATGAAAGGTTTATTAATTATTACATTATATTTATGTAATTATTTTGTGTTTTATAAAGTAAAAAAAAATTATTATTTAAAATTATTAATGATTAATCATTAAATAAAATTATTTAAAAATTATTTTAATTAAAATTAATTATTCATTAAAATTATTTAAAATTATTATTAATTAAACATAAGTAATTATTAGTTAAAATTATTTAAATACATTTATTAAAATTAATTATTCATTAAAATTACTTAAATTTATTACTACTTTAAAATAATTAATTAGTAATAGTTAAAATTTCGTAAATCCATTTATTAATATTAATTATTCATTAAAATTATTAAAAATTAATATTAATTAAAAATAATTAAT
>BMAV01020579.1:864406-889863 GCA_019973955.1 Trichonephila inaurata madagascariensis | reverse complement strand
TATTCATTAAAATTATTAAAAATTAATATTAATTAAAAATAATTAATAATACTAATTAAAGTATTTAATCAATATTAATTAAAAATTTAATTAATATTAATTAAAATATTTAATTAATGTTAATTAAAATATTTAATTAATATTAATTAAAATACTTTATTAATATTAATTAAAACAATTTATTATTATTATTAAATAAAATTATTAAAATTATTGAAATACATTTATTAAAATTGTTTAAATAAATTTATTTAAAAAAGACTTATTAAATATTTCATATAATTATAAAATAATTAATTTAATAATAATATATTTTATAAATTATTTCATATTATATATATAATATTTCATTTATATTTTATTGTATTTCACATTATAAAACTATTTGCAAATAATTTTTATGTAAAATATCATTTAATACTTTTTATATATTTTATTATAAATATTATTTATTTATATAAAAATATATTTATTAAACATTATATACATATTTATATAATTACAGTAATTTTTTTACTTTATAAAATGCAAAATAATTGCGTAGAATATAATTTAATATTTAATAAACATTTCATAAATAAATTTATTTAATTTTAAATGATAATTAAAGGAATTAAAAGAAAAAAGTTCTTCGCGTGATTCGAACTTGGATCCACCTACACCGAAGGCAGGCGATTTACCAATTGAGCCACTGATCCGGTGGAGAAAATTGAAACTTAATTGTATAAAAGCTAAGCATGAATTTCGAAGGCTTTTTTCTCCGAATTGACTGGCCATTCGACGGAATTACATCAAGGATTGAACACCCTAAAGGAGTACTAATATTACACCAAGTCTCGACCCGAAATGAATTTCCTTAGTCGTGCCCTCTCCTTGTGAGTAAAGCACTGCGGTTGGCAAAACCTATATAAGACAACGATTGACTGACACAGTTGTTAGATAGGTTACTTCTGCTACAATGGCAGGTTACCAAGATTTAAGTGAATTTGAACGTGGTGTTATAGTCTGTACACGAGAGATGGGACATAGCATCTTCGAGGTAGCGATGAAATTTGGATTTTCATGCACTACCATTTCACGAGTGTACCGTGAATATCGGAAATTCGGTAAAGCATCAAATCTACTACATGGCTGCGGCCGGAAAAAGATCATGCAAGAACCCATGACGACTGACGAGAACCATTAAGCGTGACAGACGTGCAATCCTTCAGCAAACTGCTGCAGATTTTAATGCTGGGCCATCAACAAGTGGCACCGTGCGAATCATTCAATGAAATATCATCGATATGAGCTTTCGGAGCCAAAGGCCCACTCGTGTACCCTTGTTGACTGCACGACATAAAGCTTTACGCATCTCCTGGGGCCGTCATTACCGACATTGGAATGTTGATGACTGGAAACACTTTGACTGGTCTGATGAGTCTCGTTTCCAATTGAATCGAGCTGATGGACGTGTACAGGTATGGAGACATCCTCATGATTCCATGGACCCTAAATGTCAACAGGGGAATGTTCAAGCTGGTGTAGACTCTGCAATGGTATGGGGCGTGTGCAGTTGGCGTGATACGAGAACCCTGGTACGTCTAGATACGACTCTGACAGGTACGTAAGCATCCTGTCTAATCAATTGCATCCATCCATGTCCATTGTGCATTCTGACGAACTTGGGAGATTACAGCTGGACACTGCGACACCCCGCACGGCCAAACATGCAGCAGAGTGGCTCCAGGAGAACTCTTCTGAATCTAGACACTTCCACTGGCTACCAAAATCTCCAGACATGAACATTATTGAATATATCTGACAAGTCTTGCAACATGCTGTCCAGAAGAGATCTCCACCCCCTCTTACTCCTAATGATTTATGGACAGCCCTGCAGAATTCGTGATGTCAATTACCTCCAGTACTATTCAATTCGAATTCATACCATGTCGTGTTGCGGCACTTCTGCGTTCTCGTGGGGGGCCCTACTCGATATTAGGCAGGCGTACCAGTTTTTTTGGCCCTTCAGTATATAACCTTGGTACTATCCTTTTTACATATAAAACATTTAAAAGTGTCACTTTGTTGATCGGAAGTAAATTTAAGAGTTGGCGTCATTTTTGTATTTCATCCAATATTCAATATTTTTAGTGAGGAATGTAGGTGCAATGTCCTATATTTAAAATATTTTTTTTATTTCACGCCCAATAATCACCGAATTAGAATCAATCATATAAATCGTAACTTGTAAGAATATAAATTTTTTTTCAGACTTTTTGAATGGTTTTAATTAAAATTGCTCTAAAACAATGTGATCCAACTTGTTAGCGAAGCTTTGTAAGAGTATGACTTAAGAGAAAACTCGAGGGACATATCATTACTTTTCGTAAACGGATTTACTATCTAAATAATATGTACTTCATCGTGTAGGTCATTCAAATCGATCATTTTTAAATTCCATCATTCCTCTTATTTAAGGGAATTGGAATGAATTTTTAATTTGCCTGAAGTAAATTTAACTTTTTTTATTTTGTTAAGTCTTCGATATTCTAAAAAGTTTCTTAAAGCAACACTAATTGGACGTATTCTTCAATTTTATTGGTAATAAATAAAATTAACGAAAACAAATATCTCAAGTAATAACTAATTTATATTCAGTAAATAAAAAAATTAGCATATTTCGATATGATGTATTTTGCTATAGAAGTATTTAATGTTATTTATATATATATATATATATATACACTGCTGGCCACAGTAAATGCAGCACCAAGAAAGACAAGAGATAGCACAACAAAATTTATTTTGTAGATAACATGTTGACCAAGTATCAAATGTATCAAATGATTAAATTTATAGACTTCTGTGAAGTGTGGTTCCTGCCAGAATCAGTAGCCAGATTAGCTGCCACTGTTGGAGATCACCACTGCCACACGTCTCGGCATTGATTCAAATAGACTTTGGATGTGTTCTTGGGGTACAGCAGACCAAGCAGCTTCCACACGTTACCAAAGTTGATCTGGTGTGGCAACTAGGGGTGTAATCTGGGTGAATTGTTGAGCAACCATGGGCCACATGTTTTCTATCGGCGAAAACTCCGGAGAGCCAGCCGGCCAGGGAAGCAATTCAATCTGGTGATTGACGAAGAACCTTTGGACAATGCGTGCCACGCGTGGTCGCACATTATACTGTTGAAATATGGCTGTGGCCAAGCCCTGAAGGTAAGGAAGGACAACTGGCTCCAACAACTCGGAGATGTAGCGCTGGCTGTTTAAAGTACCATCAATGCTTACTATAGGAGTGCGAGAGTGATATCCAATACCTCCCCATACCATAATACCCGGTGCAGGACCAGTGTGGTGGTGCATAACGCAGCTGTTCGGCATCCTCTCTCCACGGTGTCTCCAGACTCGAATCCGACCATCGTGGTGTTGCAGACAGATGTGTGATTCGTCAGTAAAGACAACTTCATTTCATTCTGCCACACACATCCTTCTTTCATCGCACCATTGGCGGTGGAGACGCCTGTGGTTCTGTGTCAATGGTAGACCAAGCAATGGACGTCTTGCGGACAGACCACTCTGCTGTAAATGGCGTCGAATGGTACGCGCAGACACTGAATGGTGTGTTGCAGACTCAATGTGCTGTGCTATGGTTCGTGATGTGACCGAGCGATCCGTCACTGTCATGCGAGCAATTTGCCTGTCCTCACGTGAAGTGGTGCACTGAGGGGGATGCGATCGACCACGTCGGTCCATCGTACCCTCCTGCATCCAACGGTCAAATATCCGCATTACAGTTGTTTGGTTTCGTCCAACACGACTACGGATTTACCTGAAAGATAATCCACAATCTCTTAAGGCCACTATCCTTCTTCGGTCGAACTCGGATACTTGATTAGAAGCTGATCACTGTTTTCTACGAGACATAACTGATCGTTTTTTGAAAAAAACACAATTGCCGAACTTGAAATCGTCGAAATCTCCAAGTCTTAAATAGCGCTTTGAGGTGGCGCCACAGGCGGGCGTGATGTGTGTCTGCGCTGAAATCCTAGTCATTAGTATATCTCACCCCCGTTAATGCATGTTGTAAATTTCATGTGATTTGCATGCCTCCTTCAGGGTGTTGCATTTATGGTGGCTAGCAGTGTATATTGAAATTTTGCGTTATACAAGAAGAGTAACTTATTTTTAGCTTCGTATTTTATTTATGAGTGTAGTTTTGCGATTCGAAAGTATAAGCTGTGCCTAAATTCTTAGGATAGTATTTAGAACTACGTGCTTAAGTTCAAACTAAAGCTTAAAGCGAGAAAATTAAAATATATATAAATAACGTTAACTTAACTTTAGCACACTGAATCTAAACTGACGAGCGCTTACTGCAGTTTAATTAGAAATCTATCAAACTTGAGGATGAATTTTAGAAAGTTATGTTTAAATAATAACTTACATTATGGATTCTCTTGTTAAAAATGACATTAACATTGATGCCGCAGGAGAGTTGGGATGGAGTTTTCAAATTAAAATACAACAGTGTACTTTGTGAGCATTATAAGGATTTATCCGAATTGCAGCATTAAGTATTCAGAAACTAATCAATGTTACTCTGAGTAGAATGCACATTATTTTTAAAAAAATACAATTTTGGGATCAAAGTTACGAATATCAGAATATTTTATTTCCAAAGCAAACAGGAATAAATTGATTCGAACGAGTAAATAATGAATGGAATTTAAAATACACGCGCAAAATCATACGTCGTGATGGAAAATAATGTACCTACTTGTGATGAATATTTCGAATGTTCTACAATTGCAATGTATAGAACAGTTCTAATCGAAAACAAGAAAATGTAATATAATATTTTATTTCCGAGGGATTTATTAGAATAACATTTATTCTCTGTTATCAATAAAAAAAAAAAAATCTTGGATTAACCTTATTAGTATATTTTAAAAAGAATATTTCAAGGATGTACTGTTCTCTTATATTAAATAGTAAAAAAGGGGAGTTTTTTTAATGTAAAAAAATGTTTGCAGTTATTGTTTGAACTGCATAATGTTGTAATGGTGCCCGCTGGGTGGCGTGGTTGGTTTGTCGCTAGCCTTCTATACCCAAGCTTTCGGGTTCGACCCTGGCCCAAGTCGGTGTATTTTCATGAGGCAGAAAATCGACAGTGGCCATGTCGTATGATTATACGGCATGTAAAAGATTTCTAGAGTTTCTGTTTGGCTTGGGTGCTCTAGGCAAAATTAAGTCCTAGTACAGGTTCGCATCGTCAGAGCTCAGGTGTCTCCCTCTAGGAAACCTGGTGGTAAAATTACCTGCAACGATTGGTATCCGTCTATATAGCGCCGCACTAAAAAGAGATGCCAGCTTTCGGGGGATGTATTAGGTCTACAATGGAAAAACTGCAATCGGCAGCCCGTTAGAAATAATAATAAAAAAAAAAATGTTGTATAAGGTATACTATATACTTACAATTTTAACCATCGATTGAATTTAATTTTAGGTAAACATTATTGCTATATAGTATAGTGTTATGAACTTATTTTCTTGCTTTGTAAATGAATAATTTTTAATATAACTAAAAAAAAAAATGTTTACTTTCTTTTGATAATAAAACTAAATTAGTAACAAAAAAATGTAAAATGTAGTAATGCCTATAGCCTATCCTTTGTCACATTAACGTCCATAAATGTTTGCTGTTTATAAAATTATTTTTTAAAATGTCCTTGTTATTTATATAAATCTATTTAATTTTTAAATCACCCAAAAATAATTATAAAGCATGGTTTTTTTTTACCGCTGTATAACACTTCTGAAAACTGTTTCGAGCTTTCCAATGCACACCTGGTGAGTCCGTGGCTGTTTTTGAGAGATTAAATGATGTGTCATCGGTTTCGACTGATTGAATGTGCGTACACCTTTACAGTACACCAACATCAGAGCTTCATCATTAGCAAAGTTTGGATCATAATCGATATTTTGACATATGGTGTCCAATGTGAAAACGACATATGTGGAGGCGTGCGTATTTTGTGATACTTTTAAACGCTACCAGATCAATGTTTTTCAGGCCACAAAGAAATACTTACTCTATCATTTTAGCTATGTTTATGAATATTTTGATAAATCAGAATACAAAAAATTATCTATAGAATTGTATACCTACATAGCTGGAATTCCTATTTCACTTAAATCTGTTATTTTTATGTCAGTCACCTATAATAAAACTTTCTTGAAATGCAGATACTATTTTTCGTATTATATGTATTTAAAAGGTATCCCATCCAGCGTTTAAAAAGTTCCTGAGTTATCTGGTTTTATGAATGTCAACCTCTTTATAGACCTTGGAATGAGTACCAATATACTATTTCAGAATTACAGAGCTCATAGTGTTTTAAAATTATTAAAAATCATTTAATACCCACCTCGGAAATAACTGAGCTATAACTGCTAATTTTTAGAAATATTTTATCGTATATTTATCGATATAATACGCTATTCTAAGATACTACTTTTAGGCTAAGCCCTTAGAATATTTCCCGAAAACTATCTTTAAAAGAATTCCAAATCAACAGTTGCGAAGTGTGTAACTGAAGTGTTTATGAAATTTCGGTTAATTTTAAGATAGAAAAAAAAAATAATAATTAAGCTAAAAAATAGGGTTAGTAAAATTCCTTCTTTTAGAAAACTATTTTAATTAAGATAGTAAACTTTATTAACATCATAAATTAGTTCCCATTGATCTATTTAAATTACTATTTATTTTGTGTGATGCAATCAAAAGATGCGAAAGTTACAAAAGACCCCCCCCCCCCTCCTTTTTTTTTGGGTTAAGTCCACATTGTCCATTTTGAGTTTCAAAAAGAACAGGATACAGTTGGTAAAACGGCATGATGCGCATCATATTTATGCAAAAGCATAAGATATTGAAAAATGGTTTTATTCTTGAAACTTGGGGGGGGGGGGGGAGGGGGGAATGCTTAGTTATTTTTAATAAACTTTTTTTTTCTCGTATAATTGAATTAAAAATAAATAAAATCTGTAGTAATTTTTAGATTAAATGAACATTTTCTCAATGGACTACTACTAGAATTTAACCGAAGGAAGCATGGCATAATACGCTATTATTAAATGCAAGTAAATCGATAGTCTCACAAGAGCTTTATCTTATTGTTTAAAACTACTTACGGAACTCTTATCTTTAAAATTGGAGTATTCTTGACTTCAAGGAACTGTCTTTCAAAACTCCTTTGAAATCCATTGTCTCATATCTGAATGCTCAAGTGCGTAAATACAGAAAGCTCTGGATCAAATCCTCCTTGCACCATAGTAATTTAACCGCTTGAAATGTGTATGAGAATATGCTCTATTTGTATCATTTATTTCAAAATATCAATATTCCAATATTCAAGATCCATTTATTATTAGTCGGAATCAATTTTTCTTCGGTTCTAGTTAGTTTCATATTTATACTTATACATAATATCTTCTTCCTTATATCTTGGGTAAAAATGCCTCCCCGTATTTTTCTTTTTCTGAAGTTTACAAATATTTCAAGCGTGGTTCCAGGTTTATCGTTATCTTGATAAATAAAGTACACATCAAACTGGAATATTCAAATGTGACTTATATCGGAGTTTTTGAATCGATTTATTGATCTTCGTTAATCGCATTATATGTTCTTAAAATTAATATTCATGTTATATACTATTTTCAAAATTGTATTTTTTCCCCTTTATTGGATCAATCATTGCTTTTTTTTTTTTTTGACTTCTGGGTATAACAATGCATTGAGTTTTTTCGTTGTACATAATGGCTCAAGACTTTTTTTTAGTTTATATTAAAAGCGTAGATATTTTCAATAATTGTAATTTGATTTTATTCTTGACATATTTTAACGTGTTTATTTATTTCGATTACTTTTTTAATTTTTTTTTCTGACAAACAAAAATGTCCCTCATACCCAGCATATTATTTCCTTAATTAAAATGTAAAGGAACGACGAGACAAAAGGACTTTTGTTTTAAGAAGAAAAATGTGTTAGTTATATCCTTATCACACATTTTTTGCAAAAAAAAATGACTTGAGTGTTCCATAATCTTATAAAGCACATCTGTCGTGATAAAATATATCTTCAAATTGAATTAAATAAAATTACTTTAAATTAAAGAATTCATATAAAAGTAGAATAAAGTAATAATTTCACGAGCCATTTTTTTTAAGAAAAGGGGTGGGGGATAAAATAAGATCGTTGCTTTAGCATTAAATGTAAGGACTTTTGATTACAGCAGTGGGAACGCAATTAACAAAACTGTTGAGGTACTTATATTAATGTATTAAACCAGTTCACCCATGGTATAAATCTTCTTTTTATTATTTAATATTGTTAAATTACTCACTTTTTTATGAAAAGTATATTTTTATTGCCATGTGATCTTATTTCATGAAAATGTCATTTAAAATAAAGTGTAAAAATGTGAAAAAAAGTAGGTAAAATATTTCATGTTTCATTCTTTATTATGTAAGAAAAGAAGAGAAATATAAAACTATTACCAATAAGTATCTCCTTACGAAAACCCATTTTTAATATTCCCAGTTAGTAAAAAAAAAATAAACATATGAATCCTTTCACACACACATATTCGTTTTGGACTGTATGTACAAATGAAGAAAGGTATTTTCTTACAAACAAAATTAAGGCACATAGTCATAAATAAAAATCCAGTTTTGGTTAACATTCAACGCTATCTTCGAAAAATATTATTGTTCTGTTAATGATTTTTAAGGCATCCACAGTTGTTTCTTTTTATACGATTCGTTCTAAGTAAACGCTGTCCAACAACTGTTACACATTCAATACCACTTTTTATAATTGGTAGATCTATCCTTTCCCTCTGCAACAGACATATTAGTTCGGAATCGTACTGCAAAACTCATAATTTCCGAGTTAAAATGCAAGCATTTTTACCCAAACTTTGCGAATCAATTTTTATAAAAATGACTAAAGATATTATTTGCTCCTATTGTTACAAAAGACATTATAAATTCGATTAACAAAAATTAGTCATTAAATTGTATTTTAATTCTTCGGTACTTTTATGAATTAAAAGGAACATAAAACAATACTGAATTAAATATACTGAAGTTAACACAGTATATTTTTTCACTAAATGGAATTTTAATCGAATATTTACCTCTTTTTTTAGTTGCATCTTCAGATTGTTAAATTGAAACTATAGAACCGTACTGGAATGATAAATCCCTCTCGCTTATTTTAAGGCTAAGCAATCGCTATGCCTTCAGATTTTGATGATTTTGTTTAGTTCCATAATTCTATTTTATCATTTAAATTTTTTCCTTAAGCGACACAAAAATGGCACTCACAAGCGAATTCCACTAAATTCAATTAAATTGTAAAATCACTTAAAATATAAACTCAGAAAAAATAGACTTAAAAAAAGACTTATATCGTATTGAAGGTCCTGTGATAAAAGAGTAAATCGAATCAGAGTATTAAAAAATGAGTTATTTTTAATATTTTTGTGAACAATTCGAAACGAGAGGAAGTGGGCAAGAGGTGTATTGAAGAAAAAGTATCATATATACAAAACATCTATCTCCAGTGATAAAGAATGAGAAATATGATTAATGAAAAATACTATAGCAATAAAAATATATGGGGGAGGGGGGGTTGATTATCATTATAAACGAATTTCTGTTGTGAGGAAATGTTTTCTTTCATTTCCGATGATAATTCTCTTTTCATGTGTAATATGAAATACCATTGTTATGAGATCTTATTAAGTAAAAGAAATATATATGTATGTACAAGTTGATTGTTTTTCAGACCTTGAGAGTTAGGAAAACATGAGGCTAAAAATTAAATTAATCTTCAAATTGAAAACATTTTTGTTAGAAAATGGCTTGGGTAACAACTCTGGGTTTATTTACATCTGAATGAAGCGAGTCCGCTTTTAATACAAATGCGTTCCTTTGACGAATATTTATTTGACTGTGTGTTAAAAACAACAACCTTTATTAAAAAAATATGCTAGATGAAAGATAAATAAAAAAAAATGAATTCAAGTAATATTTTTCAAACTTTTAACGAAGAATTAAAAGACGATTTCTCGAATTATATATAATTCTTGCTAGAATGTTGTAATGAATTTCTTTGTAGATGAGAAATAAGTATGTACGTATATAATTATTTTTAAATATGTAACAACGTCGTTATTCTTTGAAAAAGTACTATTCAAAAAAGATATTATTTTTATTATTTGAAACACAATTTTGTTTTCTTTTATGTTTTTCTAAAATATTTTAATTGAAATATTTTTTACTGGTCAACATTTGAGGAAGCAACTAAAACAATGTGCAACTTTTTTGGTGTAAATCTGTATCTGTAATCTGGATCTAATCAAAGCTTCAAATAATACGATAATCATGAGGTTTCTTTCATACTCATAATGATCTCGTACACATAAATATTAAACCTAAATCCCCCCCCCCTTTTCCCCCAAAGGGAAACAATGTTCCTTTTGAAAAAATACCAAAGTGTCAATTTTGCTCGTAAATCAATGATCAGAACAACTTTTTCCCCACAAAAACTGCTTCAAATGACACAAAGAGGTAATTATGTGGGAAGATTTATCGAACTCGACAGAAAAAAAAATTGATTGATTACTCAATGTATGTAGAAACATACGCATATGACATTGTTTAGATTGAGTTATGTCATTTATGTAATACTCAGATATGGGTTCTTATTTATAAATAACTAACTACGCCCATTATTTTCCTTAAGAGCAAATGGAATTAGATTAATTTTCCTGTTTGTTATTTGTTTGGGAATGACATTAGCATCCAAGACATATTGGCAGTGATGGGTCAGTTTGGACGAATAGAGGTTTTTACCTTATTCTCGTGGGTTGAATGCTGTAATAACCCAAAGTTACGTAATTGGTAGAATCAAGAAACGTAGTAAACAGGCCGAGTATTTACAGATTTGCAATAAAGCTTTCGGTTGAATTTTGATAAAAATTTTAAATTGAATCACTCTGAAGAATATTAATAGGGAATTCCCGACTGAAATCTGGCATAATGAGAAATTAGTATCTGCACAGTTACGTAAATCAAGGTATTTTTAGAACATTCTGTATTTTTATAATTAAATGTTTTACAGTATATTTCGCATTGAGATGCAGAATTTTCAGGTAATCAATGGTTCATCCTTTTATGTCTAGAAGTAATAATTATTAAAAGAATATAGAATATAGTGTTAAGCTCTCTTCTTACAATATTTTGATAGTGTATTTAGAAGGCTACCTTCTGTATATATATGTCGAATGAAATTTAAGATTCATAAGAAATCATTACATCTTATTTTCTGAGATAATTATTGAATCAAAAATAAGAACATTGTGTTTATTTCAGAATATTGCATTAACCCTTTATCTACCGACGGTACTTATAAGTACCACTCAGTTTAAAATTACATAGAATGACCCTTTTTACGAATACTCTGACGATACTTAGCAGGAATATTCTTTTAAATCTACTCTTCCAAGATATATAGCAGCACAGGTTCTATAATGAGTATTTTAGCGGTGAAGGTGAATAGTTTTATAGCAGAAATTGCGTTTTCAGCTGACGGCGTTCTCAGCGGATTGCGAAGATTATCATTTTTGTCCTGAAAAAATAGTAATGTCAAAAGGTAAGTGACTTATTTTTCTGTATGTAATGAAGACCTTAGAAAACAATTTGACTATTTATTTTAAGTAAACAGGGTGTATAGTTAATTTTACAGTTGAATATCTTTGATTAATTAATTAGCTCTAATGGATTAAATTTCCCAAAGCTGAGTGTTTTGTTTATGTATATCCCTTAATTTTGAATGTAGTGATTAAAAAAATGTATTGCATGAAAAAAATTACAGAATAAATCACAATGCGGTAGATAAGGTTTAATGCTTATGTGCTTCTTACACAATAAAATAATATTTTATGAATAAAACATTTAGTCTCACACAAGTAATTTTATATTTCCTGTTCATCGTAAGTACTCTTCCTTACTTTTGTGAAACAAAAAAGAAGCATTTTTAAAACTTCCTTTACGTTTTATTATAGTACTTGACATTTAACAGGTGTTTCAAACTTTAAAATCACTATTTTTAAGACCGCTATAAAACCTAGCTTGTTCATGGTGTGTTTAGACATGAGTTACAATACAGAGAAATAGAAACTTTGTAAGTATACGTTTATTTAATTTACGTTTACAGTTTGGCTTGATTGGAGTTAAAAATTGTTTTTTTATGGATAATGTAATGCATTTGAATCGTTTAGCCGTATTGAAGAAAATGGATCTTAGTCACAGTCAAGTCACAGCGCCATCTTTTTGAAGTGCAGGAAGTAGTAGTAATGGTATGTATCATTTCTCTAAGTTGTAATGTTTCTGTTCTTTATTCTAGTATTTCTATAAGGAAGTTTAACTCTGCTGCTTAGTTTATTAAACAACAGAAAGGTTTGAGTTTTGAATAAACAATAAAATATGTCATTTTTAATCAAAACTCTTTTTAAAGTATACTCACACAAATATTTTTGATTAGCTTAAGAGACTTATGCATTTTCTTTATAAGACAAACATAAATATTTTCCACATACATTAAAAAAAAAAGATGTCATTTTTCTCTGTTATAACCAAGTACTTGCTATGAACGTTATGCACTTGTAAATCGTATTGTAATTATTCTTAAATAAAAGAAAGAAAACCCTTTGAGAGCAATATAAATTACATTTACTGACATTTTAGTAATTACATAAATGTTTTGATTTTTATATAACACAGTTTGATCTATTCACAAAAAAAATGATGATATTTCTGTAAGAATTAGTGTAGTTTTACAGCTTTTAAAATTGTAACTATAAATTTTTGTAACCAAAACTCTGGTAAACTACTGCAATTTATATATAGTTTGTAAAATTTATAATATTCAAATTATCCAGCCAATTTCTTAACAAACATCACTAAGGCTTCTTCATTTTCTTGCTTATTGTATGAATAGTGAAATATGATTAACACCAATTCAGAGGCAAATTATTAAATATAGAATATTTAGTTAAAGATGATTTGTCGTCAAATGATAGGGGCAAATTATTTTGGTAAATTCACATGCGTAATAGAAGTTATCCTTTAAGTAGAGGAGAGTAAGTATGCAATAATAATAAATTAACACTTTTGTAAATTCTATTTTAAATTCGTTAAATTATGTTACTCTTTAAATAATGTTCCCCAACTCTTTTGGCCCTACGGACCGGTTTCAAAGATATTTTTTTCTTTGACTATTTAATAAAGTACTCACTTTTTAATTTTCTTAGGCTATGTTAGTCATGATTCTGTGTACGAGCTTTTGATATTCAGTTTCAGCCACATGTTTTAGTCTCGATTCCATTCAAGACTCATCGTGCGGAATACCGTGAGTGGCTGCACGTTATGGAAATGAGCCTCACAGTTCTTGGTGGGGACGTCAGATGATTGGTTGCTTTTCTCGGTGCAAGACCAAGATGGGACCACAATACTTGTTAATTTACCAGTGTGTGTGTCTCTAATCTATATTAAACTATTGAAGTGTAAAAAAGAAAGGAATGGAATGAGATATGTTGGAAGTAATAAAAGATCATTAGGACATGCTGTGACCAGGGACGTTTTAAGACTCTTTGAGGCCCTGGGCCTAGAGAATTCTTAAGATTTTTGAGCTTCCATGCAAAAGTAGGCCCCACCTGAAATCTTTAAAAGTTGACAGTTGTGAACGAGTATTGTTGTCAGATACTCGTTCAAACGGTAATTTGTAACAAATAAACATGCAAAACTCACAATCTCTCAAAACCCTAGGCACAAACCATCTCGATCGATGTCCGCATTTCGACTAAATGAGTTGAATGATTGGTTATGGTATTAGACCTAGGCCTAGACATGGACAAAGGTCATCACATAATAATACAGTCTTACCACTTTTTGCAGTTAACATGCAGTTTGAAATTTCCTGTTTTTCGGAAACTATGTACGGGAATAATATGTAACCATTAAAGTTATCTGGATCACAATCTTATTAAGAGAGAGTCGAGAATGAAACGAGGCCCCCACCGAGGTTGAGGCCCTGGGCCCGGGCCCAGTTGTCCCATGTCTTAAGACGTTCCTGGCTGTGATCCAAGTTAACCGAAGTTCTTACCCAAGTTAAATGAAGGAGGAATCAGATTAGGTGTCTTGTAAAAAAGGTTCAAAATTAAGGAATCCTTTTTCATCAATAACAGAAGTTTGCTTTAGGGAGATATTGATTTAAAATTAATAACTTTATCTTATTACATGGAAAACAGTAATGAAACAAATATTGAACTATGGACATGGTATTTTATGTAATTTTATTCTCAGCTGTTTAAGGAACAGTATCGGTTCGCGGCCTAATAGTTGGGGACTACTACTTTAAATGCTTATCAACAATACAATAAATAATTCTTTGATAATTAGTTCATTTTTTTTCTCTCTTCTTTCTTTAGGTTTTCATTTCTCTCTGGTACAAATGCAGAATATTTTCATTTCCAATGAAATGAGCAAAGGATAAATACGCTGTTCCATAATATGTTATGATAACATACCTTACTTTACCCTGGCAAAATGCTGATTTTGGAGGAGTGGCCGATGGATGAAGATTTACAATAAATCTGGTTGTAAACACAAGATGCAGAAATTAAAATTTGCTAGTGTTTCAAGAAAAAAGGAACGATCTTTGAAAATTCTAAGTGAATGTATTCTTTTGGATTACGGGAAAAATACGAAGCAATTTTCAAGGGAAAATAAAATAAGCTTCCCTTTTGATGAAGGGAGCTATTTTAATGAACTACTGCCGCGCAACTATTCCGTTTCTTAGTACGTGCATGTGATCAACCTTTTTTATTTCACCTTTGGTTCCCAGGTATACCACTGTATTTTTCAGATTTTTTTAAGGAATTTATTTTTTATTACAATACCTTAACTAAATCATGTTAAATTAGGATTAGATAATATTTATATGCTGGTTCCCTTATAAAATTGCAACACCAGGAAAGAAAGTAAACAACGAATTTCTAATTATTGCATGTATACAATCTATTAGGAAAAAATGATTGCATTCGAAGACAATTGGATTCAAAGTTAGTTCACACAACTGCTGCCTCTGGGAGCTAAAGTGGCTTTAACCTGGCTAGGCCGAACTGGGATTGGATGACAGATACGGGCAAGTCATTTCATGCTATTTCAAGTCTATGCCAAACTTCGTCAACTGTAGTGGCCAGAACTGTGGCTGCCCAGTCTGACAGCAACCTATGATAGCGCGAACAAGATGTGCTTGTGCCCGTTGGCAACCCGTACCATCACACCCGGTGCAGAAACCGTAGACTGATATCAAATGCAAGAAGTCGTCTCCTCTTGCCTTCTGATACGGAAATGTCCGTCATGATGCGGCACATAGTACAGATATTCGTCTGAAAAGCTGTGTTGCCAATCATGTATCCAATTTTATCGTTGAGCGTAATAATGATCACCATGCAGACAGTCCATGCTACTCCAGACGTCGTCGCACTATCCGTACGGGTACTTGTGTTATGAACAAACCCGATTCTGATTCAAGGCCCATGATGTAACTATCTAGACAATCTGACACGATGTCTATCCTCTTTGGCGTTTGAGGTCGAAGGCCTTTCAGATCTTGCATGGTGTTAGTAATATAACCCTCTTGAACTTATTTCGGTTACATATACGCACGACAATTGTTGGATTCCGATCGATGAGGATTGCGGAATGATAAACCACACATTCGATAGGCCACGATCCTTTCTCTACCGTTTCTCCTTAGACGAAGCTACAAACAACATTTAAATGAGATTACCAAATTAAAATTTCGCTGCGTAACTTAACTTTTATACAGAGTTTGATTCGCCGTTCCTCATTCCCGAGTTGGTCGACAGCGCCTGCAAGTGTAATCATTTGTATATCGTTGCATATTTTCGTCCTTTCAGATGAATTAAACGTTTGTATCATCATTAGTTCATGGTGTTGCAATTTTAATGGCCTACAGAATTTTACTATGATGCTATTAAAATTTGAAAACAGCCGAATCCTATAAATATTAATTAAAATGCTGATTTCTGCTAGATTATGTTGTGAAATTCATAAATGTGACACTAAATGGAAATTTCATTCCATCTCTCGTATTTCTTTTGGTTTTTTCAACTTTATATTGAAAATAAGTTGTAACGAACATTTTTTATAACTGCTTTGTTAAATTAGATATGTGAATTTTTCTAGAATAATTACTGGTCATGGCTTCATAAGAAATATGTAATAGGTTAGGGAAATAGCTTAGATACGATATGTTTTAGATAACAAATACTGTAAAGCACAATTTTTTATACAGTAAATTAAAAACGGTGAATTTAGGTGTTAAAAATGGGTTTTTTATGGGCATTTATAATCGTGTTTTTAACCAAATTATGCTATCGGATTGATTCAGTAATTTGAGTTTGTGCTATACGAGAATTTTTCAAATTAGTGACTATTATTGGAAAAGTCAAGTCAATGAAAAAATAAGAATTTTATGTACAACAGTAAATGAAAGGCCTTTTTCAATCCATTTTCTAGTATTTGTTTACATCTTAGCCACTTGAACTCGCCGTGTAGAGGGGATGATGCTCGTTAAATCTGTTGTTGCTCAAAGCAATGTTGAAGTGGTGTGGAAGCTAGGAGAGTGAGGTGTGTGTCAGCTCAGGTACCATCCTCGTCACTTGACCGTGGTTTATAATTACGAGATCCGACGCCAATAACGCACATTTTGCTTTCTCGTGCGCCGTTAATAAACACTTATTCATTTATTCTCTCAGCCACACTAGAGGAATTCAATGCGAATATTTATGGATCGATATAATAGAAGAGTAATTCATTAAATTATTCAAATCCATTGTATCCAAAAGTGCTAGTAAGGTATGTAAATCAATTTGATGCATGAACATTAATTACATGATTGAAGTGATGTTAAATCCCTTTCTTGTGCTGTTAACATTTAAACTTTCATTAACGATTGAATCAATCATTTTGATGAAGAAAAAAATGTATATAAATTATGTATGTTCTAATGCCAGTAGCGCACACAAGGAGGGTGTCCTAGGGGTATGGCCCCCCCCCCCATAGCCCTTGATTTTTTTTCCGATTGGTTATAATCCTATGTACATATTACGTAAAATTTAATTTTATATTTGTTATTAATAATTAATTTTATTAATTAATGCTAATTATTTATTCAATAATTAATTTTGTATTGTTTTTGTTCCCCAAAGTCGACAAAATCAAAGGAATATGTTGGGCGGCGTATTGGAGCCTGATACCAAAATGGTGGACTTTCGACCCCGGACACCCCCCCTTGAAAAATTTTTGTGTGCGCTACTGTCTAATGCGTATATATTTTATTGATATACTTAAAATGTTTTTAGTTTCGCAAAATGAACTCCTTACATTTTAAGATGAAAAGTTTTCCCCGGAGAAAGTTAAAATTCCAGACTTTATGCAGTGTTTGTTTTTCTGTTTCGGGATTTTTTTATACATACATTTTCCAGTCGCATTTTATATATAAATGTATATGAATTACGAGCCTTCCCTGAGCATTGTACTGAGATAATTGTAGACACCTTTGAGGCTTCATGTTCAATTAAGAGACATCTGATGCAAATATAGTACTAGTGCTCAGGGATGTCGAAGTGCTCCTAAGTACTCTTTTTAGTAAGGGTACTGATTTCAGAGGTGGATAGGGAGTAAAAAGGGATGGCGACAAAGGTGCCGACCCATTCTCCTATCTGCACCAAATCTTCCCGATACATGACTGCGTCCTGTTATATCCTGAGGCCATAGGAGATGGAGTTCTTTTATCTAATGCATGTGCAGTGCCTATGACAAAGTTATAGAATAATGGTAAAGCAATACTTTTGATGACACGCTGCCGCCACTTGCCTGAGCCCGGGTTACGCTTAACGGGGTTAGGTTGAAGTGTCAGTACCTCAAGTAGTTGGGGACATTTATCAATAGGCGTTTGGTTACTTAAGTACTCCTAAATATTGCTACTTGAATTGATGTTTCCCATATCTTAGTAAATGCTCCCCCTTCCTATAAGAATTTTCATAAGAGCGTTATTGGGATTTTGTAAGACAGGCACAAAATTAATGCTTTTTTTTTACGTAAATAGGTCTCGCTTTTATGAAATTAGAAATAACTTGATTGATTAAAAAGAATTCTCAGTCTAAAAAAATGTAGATATTTTTTTGATGTGTAACATCTTTCCTCTCGATTGCTGGATGTTTGTCGGAGTGATTTCGTGAAAAGAGATGGATGTGGGTAACAGGAAGTGACGTAAGCGCGCTATTTGATTTGACTAATGAGAGAGCGTGGTGTTGTCTCTTCGCTACTCTCGCATTCTTATCCATCCTAAAAGCTTACTTTACATCTTTCCTCGAGCCTTCGTAGCCTAGTGGTTAGGGAAGCTCACTTGAAATGAATTGTCTTGGGTTCTATTCCCGGGAGCTTGCTGCTTTTAAATTTACTTTAAATCACTTAAATTTCCTTCGAAAATTATTTCTCTTGATCAAATTTAAATTTCCACGTTCTTTCCTGTTTTTTCTTTTTGTACTTTATTTTTATTAGCACATTCAAAACATTGATTTAGCTGTTGCAAATTCTTGGTTTCTGTACAAACAAGATGCAGTATTAAATAAAATTCCTCAAAAAATCAAAATGGATGGCTTAAAATTTAAGTTGGAGATAGTTGAAGCATTATGAGCCTCTCCACCTACTAACAAAAGTATTTTAACTGATGATGAAGACAACAGTGTTGTAATTCCACTCGCAAAAAGATCGAAGCGTTATAATCCACCTGCTATACGTGTCACGGCTTTTATCCTGGCCATTCCATGATAAAAGGCTTGATATATATAGCCATTTTCGATGTGTTGATGACATTTCAAGGCCTAACACAAGTGCTGATATGAAAACTATGAAAGCAGTTCGAAAACATGTTGTGAAAAATGCAATGGTTATTTATACTTGCCAAAAACAATACAAAAGATTTTTACAGTAAATAAATAATGAATTAATAAAAAAGTTAATTATACATCAATAATTTATTTATTTGTAACAAGTTTAGTTGAATTAAGATTGTTTCTTCTATCAACTTAGAGCTAAAAATGTATAACACGTAAAATTACACAGGTGACCTGTTTCACACATAACGCCCAACCCGCACGATCTTGCGGCTACTGTGTATGTTCCAGGGGGGGGGGGGTTTTTTTAGTATTTTTCCCAGTGTCATCGGGGTCCATATAGTATTAATAACCAGAAGAATTTAATATTTAAAGATAAAAATAATTCGGGTCTTAAAGGGATATACCGAAGGTGGTTCAGCTCTTTAAAAAAACAACTATCACTCGCTTCCCATCATTTTGAGTGGTGATTTTAACTTTAACATCAGTTTGTCAAAAGCTGATCCGCTCGTAGCTTTTTGGAATGATGAACTCAAACGAGAAATGAACACAAATCAAAATGTTTCGACTACTAACAGTGGTACTGTTATTGATGCTGTTTTTCAACGGTTTTTAAATACTTTGAAATCACAAGTATTTGTGTCATATTTTAGTTATCATAAGTCTATTATCTCCGCTCTTTCTTAAATTGAACAAGAATAATTAGTTTTGATAAAAAAATTGCGTAACTCCTTATGTTAAATAAAATTTTCATTAAAGGTATAGTTATTCGATAGAAAATTATTTCCAATCATACTCGATTCATTTTTTTCAGGATATAAGTTACTTTTGCGTATTTACCTCGACAACATATCAGATGTTACACATAATATGCGACTACTGTAGGGCTCATTTTCTTTCTTTTTTTTTTTTTCACTAGGTGAAAAAAATCCGCAGTGTTCCGTTTTTAAGTCTAAATTATTTGTTATAACAAAGTTTTTAAGAAATAATATATTTAACCTGTCAAAAAAAAAAGTCACCAGCTATGTAAAGAATTCATGTATTAAAATACTTGCTTTTGCAGTGCCATTGAAGTTTAGAAAATGTGGACTCCATTGAAATTAAATTTTTTCAATATTTCAAAAATTCTATATTGAAGTCAATTTGGAATAAAATTGTCCTAATTTATTAATCAATTGTGCATTTGGCAAAAACATTTTCAATATTGCTTTAAAGTTAAATTACTTAGATATGGTTAGGAGAGGAGGATATCTTACGAATTTTCTGTATTTATTCACTATCTAAGCAAAACGTAACTCTAGCAGAAGCACACAAAAAATAAAACTAAAAGTTTTTTTTTTTAAATTTCACCAATAAAGAGTTGGAAGTAAATGCTAATAAAGTCTTCAGAAAACGTGCGATAATATCTTGGTTTAACTGATAATAACACGTCAGAATATTTTTATAGCTGTAATAAATATTTCATTGTATTTCACTTATCATATATTCTAGTCATTTCCCAATTGTATGTACATATGGAAGCATTAAGTTGTGCCAACTGCGCTTCATTTCCATACAGATATCTCAATCGTGCGTGTGACGAAGCCTCTCCCCGCATTACCTACTGACTTATGTCCCAAAGGGTTTCACCGTCCCTCCTGTGCAAAAAATAAAATAAAAGCACATTTCGCCGAGAGCGCGCCATTTAAAGATTCCCCCTAAATGTCCCATTAACTGGTTATAAATGGAGAACACATTGGCACGTTTATGGGACATTGTACTCCTTTGATGTCTTCGCTCGTTGTCACATCGTTGGCCAGCGAGAAAAGAGGGAAAGTAGACTTAAAAAACTGGGGTACAGCTTTGATGGGTGTTCAACCGCCCCTTGCAGGTCTTCAGCAGCCCCTCCCCCCATTGAGGGTGGGAATGGAATTGAAGGAAGTACAATAGGTATCAACCTCTGAAGAAGAATCTCTACAATGCTATTCAGCTAGTTAAAAAAAAAACGAGGAAAAAAAAAACAGCTGGGTTACGGTCAATTGTTTACTGGCTATTATTTTTTACCACAGGTGATATTTTGTATTCAGTCACAGTTAGAGAAAGCAAATTCTTTCAATTTATTTTGAGAAAATAGAGGCTTTCTGAGAATGCGAAGGGTTGGCATTTTTTTTTTCGCTGACTTTTTTGTAAAGAGTAACTTACAGAATGTTACCGTACTACTTTTGTATCGTTTATTTCCTTTCATTTTCATGGTATGTTAGGGGTTGAAAGAATTTAGGAGATGTGTTTGACTTGTAAGAAAAAATTCGGACGCGGACTGAAATGCGTTTAGTTTTGCATTCCAAAAAACTTTCTGCGAAAGGGAAAAAAATGAGGTAAAGCTGATTTTTGTTGCTCAATTTAAGAAGATAACCGATTTTCCTGTACTTTTACTTAACTACATAATGAGAATCAAAAAACTTCGTTTCATTATATTAAAAGTTACGTTTACATAAAAGATAAGGAAATAAGAATATAATTTTTTTGTTTTCTGCGCTGATATTTCCTTTGAGCTTTTGAATATTTACTGATCAGAACATAAATCCACGTTTATTTATGCGCGTATGTATAATTACTAGTCGCTTTCCGGCCTGCTGCAATGGGTATTTTATGATGTTGTGTGACTATTTATAATTTTTGAGCTATTAATACCATTAATTAATATGATTGCTCGGAAAAATATTCTTGTAGTTCTCGTTTCTTGATTTTAAAGGGGAATGACTTGAATTTCTTAATTAGAAGTATAATTATCTTTTACGCCCCCGTAACCCCTCCCCAAAGTCGATTTCCACAAAATCCATTTTATGGCTGATCTGTACACGACAAAATAAATCTGCTTGCCAAATTTTAAGTCTGTAGGCCTTATACCTCAAAAACAAGCATTTTTTTTATTTATAACATCCCCGTAACCCCTTCCCCCTTGGGAGTTGATTTCCGCAACATCTGTTCCAAGTCGATCTCTACTTAACAAAGTAAAAATACTTGCCAGATTTCAGATATCTCGGTTGCAATCGCCTTGGGAGTATCTGTTCGCAGAACTCGTTCTTGGTGGATCTCTTACTCAACAAAAAGAACTCGCCTTTTCCAAATTTCGGGTCTGTAGGTATCTTAGTTCTGGAGATCTAGTGATGAGCGAGTCACTTTTCTACTATATATATAGACAGCAGTTACCCTCTCACTTCGCTGAGTATTTCATGATGTTGTATATTGCTTATATATATGTTCAGATGATTGATATCTAAGTTTTAGCATTATGCTCGGGATTGTATTGAATAATTCTAAAATAGTTCTAAAACTGGAGTATTTATCTGTAATGACCCTTAAGCTCTTGCAACGCCTCCTGGGGTCAATTTTCGATAAAGCCCGTTTGTAGCGGATATTTACTCCATGAAAGGAAGCACCTGCTAAATTTCAAGTCAGTCGGTGTAATAGTTCCAAAACAGGAATATTTCTGTTACGCCCCGTTAGCCCTCGCATTGCCCCTTGGGGTCGGTTTTCGTAAAACCCCTTTTGTAGCGGATCTCTACTCCGCAAAAGGAACGCACGAACTATATTTTAAATCTGTAGGTATAATAGTTCAAAAACAGGATTATTTATCTGAAATGTCCTTCAAGCCCTCGCAGCAACCCTTGTTAGGGGGGGGGGAAGGGTCGATTTTTGCTAAATCCTTTCTTAGCAGATGTCTACTTCATGAAAGAAACATCCCAACCAAATTTCAAGTCTGCAAGGTCAAATACAGGGGAGGGCGGACTTTTCCTAGGTACTGGCTACTTCTAATTTTTTTTAAGGTGTTGCGGTCCACCCAGTGTTAGTGGCATACACAAGGGGAGGGGTCCATGGGTCCGGACCCTCCCTCATAGACCTTGTTTTTTTTTTTTTTTTAATTATAATACCACGTAAAAAGAACGTAGTATTTGTTATTAGTACTTTTTTATTAATTAATGTTAATTATTTATTCAGTAATTTTTTTTACTGTTTTTTGTTCCCGACAATCGACAATATCAAAAAAATATGTTTAGCTAAGTGTTAGGTATGATACGAGAATGGTAGACCCTCGAGCCCCCCCCCCCTTCCCTCAAAAAATTCTTGTGTGTGCCACTGCCCAATGTCGTAGGTGTGTTGAGGTAAGGAAAAGAGGTTATTATTATAACTTAATAATAAATACGGAATATGTACTTACATTTTGTAACAACACTTTTAAAACCGCGTTTAAGCCAAAAAACGCAAGATGCAAACATAATACTAATAGCCACAAATATAATTATATCAAATGATGCATTTATGATGAAACAATTCAAAATACATTAAAAAATAAAAAAAAAAAATTATCTAAAGTTAGTTTTTGCTGTTATAGTCAGTAGAAGACCTAGTCTGCGTACTGTCAGCCAATCTTGAATTTTCCGTACATAACTACTAACTGCTAAAATCTTCAGGCAATCCCCCCGAAATGTCTTGGCCCCGCCCCGGGTCTTATAGTTTTGGAGATACCGTGATAAGTAAGTGAGTGATTGTTTTTTCCTTTATATATATATAGATTTAAAATATTGACCAACAGTGTTGTTTAGTTTGTTGCTGTTAACAGTTTGCCATTCGTTTCATTTTTAAATTAATTAAAATTTTGTACGAATTCGCTGTCTTGATCTTTTACTACAGAACTGTTTATTGAAACCAGAACTTCTATAAAATCTATTCAGACTATCCGAAAGGAATCAGAAAAACGAGCAAAATTTCAGTTTTAAGTTCATTTTTTCACTTAAGAAAAGCGACAAAGTTCAAAGCACACACAAAAAAAGTGCAGTATCCGTTTTTACAAAGATTAAGCTGAGTGTTCTTTTCTAACATTAGACATTAGGCTACGAGTATTCTGTAAATAACTAGACATGTTTGAGAGTAAGGTGAAAAAAAATCAATAGGCTACTTATGTAGAAGCTTTTTGCCTGTAATGACATGAACACTTAAGCGTAATTTTAGAGAGAAGATACTTATTTTTTAATAACTCTCGACACTAAATGAAGGCTGTGTAAAGATTTACCCTTCATTAAATCAAAGCCGATCCCTTCACGCGCACGATAACTGATAAAATTAATGATGAGGTCTTATTGAGTATTGCTAAGCACATCTAACGATTTATTTGAACAGATTCTTTCAGACCTTGAGTACCTTCAACTATTCCAGCGCTTAAAAAGTAGCAACGATGAAAGATGATTAGTTTCAACCGAACGTGAGAGCACGTTCAAATCATCTCCACAGCGTCGTAAGAAAGATCGAAGATGCTTAAAGCAGTGGAAGGAAAAAACTTTTAAGGAGGAAAAAAATGATAAACCAAAAGTAATCATTACCTTTATTTCTACATCTGGTGTTTCGATGCAAAAATAAAGCAGATTTATATTTTGCCCAATGAATTAAATATAAAAAACAGTAAGATAGCTGAGAATTAAATAAAATTCAAAAAATAAAAGAAGATTTTGTGTAATTATTTGTTTTTGGTTAAGAGAATTTAGGTTCGGTTCACCAGATGATTATGGAGAAAAAAAATTATTGGATTTTTTTTTTTTTTTCCTTTTTAAGTATTCTATTCAATATTCTTAACAATTTATCTCGAATATCTAAACAAGAAGGCTTTGAAATTTGATGTAAATTTCTATGGACTATTTCGCATTCCTTTATTTTTTTTTTTTTAAAGATAAAAAAAAAACTGACATTGAAAAGCAAACGTTTAAGAGAAGAAAAAATTTAAGTTTTGGCTGTTCAATTTATAACTGCAACTCTGGATTTTTTCAAAAAAAAAAAAGAAAATTATTGCATATCTACGAGCTATTGAATTTCGTATTTTACTATCCATTCTTTTAATTCATTTAAGATTACTCCGTGCATTGAACGTCGTTCAACCCTACCTTATGAATGTTGTTTTAAAGAATTTTCAAAACACCTAATGCGCCTTCATTACTTTCGGTTATGGAGGTTTGTGTCTTCATTAATACCAGTTATGAGCGTTTATGTCGTCATTACTTTCTTTTAAGAGGGTTTGTGTCTTCATTATATTGCCGTTATGTGGATTCAATGGATATTAAATAAAAATAACAGGCATATAAGAAATATTGATAAGAGTAACTAATTGCAAAAGCTATAAACAGATCTTATTTCATTTAAAATAGTTTTTTCTCCTTCCTTTTTTTCTCTCGTTAATAAAAGCGAAGTCATTTAGACTTCTATTTTATTTTATCATGTCTGATTGCAAAAAAGTTATTTGTAAATGGATCATTTATTTCAATTAGTGGCATGTTAAACATAAATTACTTTCACAAGAAGGAGTTAATTCCTTCAGAATTAGTTTATTCAGTCAAAGCTATGTATACAAATGTTGTGCAAAGTATTGGACTTCCCCCACCCCCACCCC
>BMAV01020579.1:836560-864006 GCA_019973955.1 Trichonephila inaurata madagascariensis | reverse complement strand
GTCATACGTATATACATATTTATATTAATTGTAATTATTTAATAAAAAGAAACAAATAAAATTTTTCTTTGTTGACCTAAGTAGGAATTGACTTAAATTTTTTTCATAGTACTTGTTTTACGAGATGATTAGTACTAATTTGGAAAAAAAAAATTAAACCTCCTGCAAACGTTTATGAAAAGAAATGTGTCTTATTTTGAAAACGGATAATTTTATAGAGAATAAGTTAAATTTTTCTTTCATATTTGAATAAATTCTGATCTTACTTTGGTTGTGTGATTTACTGAAAATAAACATTTGTTGGTTGTTCAAAAAGTTGTAAATAATGACTTCGAGGATAAATTAACAAATTTGGATCTTGTAAGGCGAAGTATTAACGATATTGGTTCCTACAATAGATACGGTTATACTGAAACACACATTGATTAGTAGCTCTACTGAGATATTAAATTACAGGAATTTCTTAATTAGTTTACTTAGTCGCATTTCCAGACGCTTTTACTGCAAGAATCCTAATCCTAACTGACATGTTTGGATTGACTGGCTAATGTAATTTAATTTGTGTCTCTGTGCTGTTGTATTTAAACGTTTTCTGGAATTTGTCAAGAAAAATCTTCACCTGTCTCCGAACGATTTGTTACCAGAAAATATGGTTTTAGCTTCTTATTAAACGTTTCCTCGAAAAATTGTGGAAACAAAAAAAATCATTGCATGCTTTTTATATTTAAAATTGTCTCTTATTAAATTTTGAAATAACATTTTTTATATAAAGAAAAATCAAAATGTTCGAATAAAATTCAAAGCTTTGTTGTCGTACAACTCTGAACTTTTCTAGTGCAAGGATAGTTTTACTTTAATGTTATTAGTTAAATATTTTTATAAAAAGCAAATAATTGTTAAATATAGAGTTGAATAGTGTTTGAAACTAATGTAAACAAAAATGTGATAATAAAAACGCTTTCATTGAATTAAGAAACATTAATATGGGGGGGGAATTTAATTCAAGGGAAAAAAAACATTCAAATGTGTGTTATCAAATTAATTTTTCAACATCTTAGCTGTCTTTATTTCGTTAAAATAAAACACATAAATTTATTTCGGTATAAAATGCCATACATCATTTTCCATTTAAAAATTACTTTTCATTTATTAAAAACAACTGAAGTACAATATGAAACTATTACTATTAGGAAGAAGTATTTTTATTGCCCAGTTACGTATTTGATGAGTAAAAATGGCTTCAATTGCACCCAAATATGTCGTTATCATAACGTAGTCTACTTCCTTTAAACATCTGAATTCCAAGAGCAAGTTTGCTTAAACTGGGCCATAAAGATTCCAGCTTTAGCCTAACCATTTCAAAAATGGAGTTTAGAGGGTATAAATGAGTTGATGCAGTCGCTTAAGAAATTCCTACCGAGGTTTTACATGAAAAGGAATGTAACACATTCTACAGTAAGCAAGACTAGTTTTAATTTAATATCTTTGACCGTAAAGAGTTTTTAAAAGAGTATATTATTCATACTGTATGTTTATATAAGCATAATTTCTCTATTATTTTACTTAAAACTTTCAAAGTAATTTAGATGCTCACAGTAATTAAAATTTTTAATGTTTGGTAATGATCCAAAATACTTTGTTTCAGCACAATATGTATATGAATCAAGAAATTTTCAGATTACAAAGCTTCTGATTAGCATAAATATCTTAATGGGATTTGGTTAGGGCATTATATATATTGGATGATGCAATTGGACTCCGCAAGATAAAATTCGGTAGGTTGATGTTGATAGTTGCCAAAATCGAAGAAATATTCAGAGCGCTAACTTTTAGTGAGTTATTTGAAGTTACTTAATACTGTGTGAACACGAATGAAGAAAAATGTAATATTTTTTTCGCAATATGTTTGAAATTAGTAGTTTTAAATTTTTAAATTGCAGGATGCTGGTTAGAAAAAATTTACTATTTTTTATCCTACTGTAATTATTTCTTTACTAATATTTTATTAAATTTATTTTATGAAGAAATATTTTAATTTACCTGTGATGTATGGCAATCTGAAATCAAATAAAATTGTAGAGAGAGCGAGAGAGAGAAAAAAACAAACAAGTTCTTTTAATTACTTAGACTATAATCCTTCCTATACTTTACGTTTTTCTTGCTTTTGTGAAAAAATTAATTCAACTAAGTCAGAATTATATATTCCAAAAGAAATTCGTTGGAACATTCTGTCCCCTCTCCCTTTCAAAAGGGACTAATTATTTATGAGCATTTAATTGAACAATTATTTTTTAAATATTATTTTATTCATAAATTAAAATTGAAAGTATTGATTAAATATTATAATTACCTGTAAGAAAACTCGTACCTTTCGCGTTGTTTTTTTATCAGTTTTCCATCTTTCTAGGTATTTTTAATCATAACTCATTACATTTTAATGATTTTTCGTTAAAATTTCGTCTTAAATAAAAAGTTACCACAGGAAATCAATAAATGTTGAGTAAAAAAATAATTAAATGTTTATCTTGACAAAAAATATGAAAAATTATTTACTCTTATCTAAAACTCATCCATTTATTCATTTAATGTAACCATATCATTTTAGAAGCACCCTGTTTGGAATACTAAGATGATTATCAGTAAAAAATGAGACAGAAAAGGGGGAAACAAATTGATGACATCCAACCGACTTTAGAAAAAGCTACTGCAATGCAGCTGCTAAAGGCTTGGCAGTTTTTGAACGGATAAAACAACGCAACAAGTGTAATATGGGTTGAAAAGTATCTTTAACAAAAAGCAGCGGTACTATTATCACGTTTGATAAACACAGCCATCGATAAATCAACTTCCATTTCCAGTTCTACCTTAGCAAGTCACCTCATGTCGAAACCAGTTACCGCAGTTGATGTTCTTGTTGAAGTTGATGGTTTTTGTTGGGAAAAGTGTGGTGGGGAAAAGCTGACAAGGTTAAGGGATCCTTCCCTCTTTTCTCACCCAGACGTGTGATCACCCTTTACCTCCACATCCTTCGATTAGAATGTCCATCTTCTTTCTCTCTTTTTGAGAAACAAAATAGAGAAAGATGGTCACGGAAAGGGGCGTGTCGTTTGATGCCACTGACACTGCAAAGGTGCTCATAGATGCTCTTTGATTGGATGTAAAGGGGGTGACTTCTCCCTCCTACAATAATTGTCGGGTGTGCCGACATCTTAGGCAAACTTTACATAACAAGTGAAAGAACTGATATATCTTTTATTTTTCTTTTTTTTTTTCTTTCCTAGATATATCTGACTGTGGTTGCTTAAGATTAGACACGGAAAACTGTTGGTCGATGGACTGCAGTTTTTATTTTTGTTTCCTCTTTTCGGTTTTTTTTTTTTTTTTTTAGTTGAATTGGTTTGAACACTTGAAATGTTTGGGTGTATTTCAAATATGTCAAAATTGGATGTTATCTTGGCGAAGGATCAGTTGTCAAGACTTTAAAATGAAATAATAATAAAAAAGTAACCCAAATTTAGTCTTGCTATGTTATTGATAAGAGCGTTATGGTTCGAGCAAAAAAAATTTTTTTAATACACTTAAATGCATATTGACATTGCCATTTGGTACTTTTTGTGTCTTCTGTTCACGTCTATATTTAAATGCTCCTGTATTTTATTTCAGAAAAATGGTGGAGTAATATGTTATATTTTGACATTCATAAGCTTTATTTTGGTGCGCCGCCCGCCGAGGGCTGCTTTCTGAGCGAGACATTTAAAAATGATGTGGAGGAAGTTGTTTATATTATATTATGCGAAAGGATTCCAAACCTTATATTATTCTTGAATATCTTTAAATATGACTGCAATTTTGTGCCCCGATATATAAAGATTGTAGTAATACTTTTTGTTGAACAATTATACCATTGATAATGTAATTAGACGTGGATGTATGTTAATCATAATATATCACAATTGTGTATTTCCTGCTTCTTCCATCAAATTATTACTGCTCGATGTTATTTTAAAAACGATTCATTTAGAAGATGTTTGATTTTTTTTTTTTTTTTCCCCTTCTTATTTCTGTGGCATGTTTTTAAAGGCTTATAATTTTCGTGTTTATTATTATTTATTTAAACGATAAAAGCTTATTATGCTGAAAACTTTTATAAATGCAATAAAGTATTTAAAATATAATCAAGTGTTAGGTATGTTGTGCACATCTATAGAAATACGCTATGTTATTCAAACAAAATGGAGGATTACCTTACGACTATTTATTTATGTTTACATCTCATATCAAATACGACGAATAATTACTTTCTTTCATAAACTGAATCTTTTGTCAATTAATGCTACAAAAAATATGAAAAATGCTCTCCTTTTGGAAAGATGCCAACTACTGTCTTTCTTTAATTGGCAGTAAATATTACTCTTGTGGTGGTTAGAACGGTGCTACTATTCACTACTGAGTTTTTTTTATATAACAACATTGTAAAAGCATTACATGCTATTAACTTATGAATTATTTTGTTATTGAAATTGTGTGGGCCAAGAATGTATGGCAGATAAGACAGCTTTTTTTATAATAAATTGAGTAATTGTTTTTCCGTATATAAGAAATTTATAAATGAATAGTTTTAATTTGTTTATGTTATATACAATAAAAATAACATTACTTTTTTTTTTTTTAAGGGCAGAGGTATATGATTATTATCAATCAGTTATGCGTATGCTGATTAGTGTAATATAGTACAGTATTATTTCCAAAAAAAAAAAATAATAATAATAATAATAATGAAACACAAAAACGTGTCAATATAATATTCCATTTTTTAACCCTTTATCTACCGCATTATGATTTACTGCGGTTTTTTTCACGCAATATTTTTTTTAATCACTACATTGAAAATTAAGGGATAACATAAACAAAATATTCAACTTTGGGAAATTTAATTAGTTAGAGCTAATTAATTAATCAGAGATATTCAACTGTAAAATTAATTATACACCCTGTTTACTTAAAATAAATAGTCAAATTGTTTTCTAAGGTCTTCACATTAACATATAAAAAAAATAAGTCACTTGTCTTTTGACATTCACTATTTTTTTGGAGCAAAAATGACTATCTTCGCAATTCACTGAAAACTCCGTCAGCTGAAAACGCAATTTCTGCTATAAAACTATTCGCCTTTCCCGCTAAAATACTCATCATAAAACGCGTGCTGCCATATATTTTGGAAGAGTGGATTTAAAAGAATACTCCTGCTATATATCTTCTGTGTATTTGTAAAAATGGTTATTCTATGTAATTTTAAAGTGAGTGGTACCGTCGGTAGATAAAGGGTTAATCCAAAAAACCTAATAAAAAATATTCTTTTAACAGGTGCGTTATATTCATATATGAATTGTGACTTCAGACCTAACAACCTTAATAAAATAAATTAGAGATAAGCTAGGCCGTAAATTTAATTATAATTAGCATGATACAACCTTGAGGAGAATTCACCTTCTTAGATAGACATTGCCCCTTAATTGCTAATTGTATTCCACTGTATATAAATAAGGCGCACGTAACATACTGCATCTCAAGGTTACTAAGGTGTCTCAAATTACATTTGAGCAAATACGGATATATGTTGGTTCAACAACTCGAAATTAATTGCTACGAATTCGTTCCTTAGACTCGGAAGGTAATAGTATTTGTCAAGTTATTGTATGGCCACGCGAGCCTTTGTTGTTCGATGTCAAAAATGCGCAATTCTGTAGATGCCTGAAATGTTTCAGATTCTGAACATTTCTATGAGCGGAATGTTATTCTATTATTTATAGTAGAAATGATATAAAATTCATTGGGATGTTAGGTGAGAGAGTAGAGAACTGGATTCAGAGTAAAAGGGAAATGAAATGGTTGAATGCAGGAGCAGACGCAGAAAACTAATTTAAGGTAGATTGAATTAGAATTAATCAATAAGTTTAAAATATAACTTATTTCCTGTTTCTATAGTCGATACATATTTTATGCATATTAAGTGTGAATTTTTGTAATTTAATTTCTAGTTCTAAATATATTAATGAATTTATTGTGCTATTTCTTATTAATTTTAGTATTAAAATGATCTCTTGCAGCATATTTTTTATTGTAGCATCTAATTAAAATTTTATTAAATATATAAACCATTGTTATTATCTTAGAAAGATCCGTATAGGTATAAAGTATCGATTTCTTTATAAAATTACATTCTTATTTTTTTAGTTGTGGAGGTGGATGTTTGACTCTTTAGCAATTGGTTAATTTTTTTAGAAAATCCTTTTATTACAAGTCATCACATTTGAAAACTACATAATAGTTGCAGTTTTATTATCTTTTTTTAAGTTATTGCTTCACAAAACATTTTATCGAAGAAACACATTCCCCATTTTTAAATATTCAAGTACTTTATTAAGTTAACAAATTTATCTGAGGCGTATACAAAAACGTCTTAGTCATTTTTATTGTGTTTTTTATGTTAAAAACAACAACTAATGGATACAAGTATACACTCCATCCAAAAAGGAAATAATGGCACAAATAAAACCTTACAATAAACTTGATCTTGATGTTATATTTTCCCATATAAATTCAATTTTAATTACTAACTGTGTTTGTTAAGTATGCAGAGATATGTTAAAAAATAGTCCAAAATTTAATTTAATATATTGCTTCTCAAACTTTCTATTCTTGCGACTCAATTTTCAATCATAATTTTCATCGCGCCCCCCTCCATGCTATAGCAAAGTATTGGATTCAATAATAATATACTTTGACGTAAAACGACTTGAATTATAAACCGTACGAATTATTAAGATATAAGTATAAAATTTTATATATAATTTTATGACATGCCCATAGGGGGTCACTGGTAATTATTAAACTTGTTCCAACTTATAGTACTGTTAAATTAATCTTCAAATACATTATGCAGTACTGGTACATTTATAACTAGAATATATAAGTGTAAATGTGTCTTTTATTTTATATTATGTCATAATGTAATTTGTTTTGGTTCCTTTCAGTAAATAAATATTTTTTTTAAAAAAATAGTTTTTGGTTTCTAGCTTTTCGATGTACTCGAGCTCCCCTTCTAGGGTTATCACGCGCCCCACAGTTTGAGAAACACTGATATAGGTAATAAACAACATTTAATATTTTTTAGAAAGGAATCCTGTGACTTTTCCCTTAGGGCCACGGTAGCCTAATGGTTATGGTCATGAATTCGAGCCTTAGTGCCACTGAAGACCCACTGTGTAAAGGGTCTGATGCACGTTAAACATGTCAAAAGACCGCTTCCCTCCCCCGTAGTGTCGTTTTCGTCACTTGACCGAGGTTCGAAATAACGAGGTCCGTCGCCAATAGTCTTCGTGTTGTCGTAAATGTAATAAACACTCATTCACTGTTTACCATGTTGCTGAAAGCCAAAAAAACTAGGTTTTAGTGAATGATTTATTTTGCTAAATTATCAATATTATTTTTTTCGCCTATAATAATTTATTTCATGATTTGAAGGAGTTCTTGTTATTTTAGCAATAAAAGTTAGTTCAAAATGATTTATGGTTGCAGGATTACAATTATACAGTCGAAGCTCTATATAACGAACCTCTATGTTGCGAATTTTTCTTTATAACCAACTTTTTCCTGGAATCTTCACGATTTTTTTCGTAAAATAATCTCTATAGCGAAGTGCATTTTCTATAGAACGAACTTTTTCTTTTGAGATTCATTTTTTTTCCTCCCTATTTTTAAGTATTTCTGAACATTTCAAGTTATTCTCTCTTTAACACATTTTAGGGTGGTCATAAATCTTGAACTGGTTTTATTAGATCCTAACTCGCCGAGAGCAACAGAGTTCTGAACGTTTCATCCAAGAAGTGCAATTTTTAGACTCCATTGTCCAGTTCACTTGAAATATCTTCGATATCCCCTTTCACCCTCAGTGGAGTTGTCTCGTGTCTCCATGTTCTAGTTATAAAATAATGTATGTTTAATATTACTTGTATGCTTTAAATTAGAAAATGTCCTTAAAATTTATTAATTTTAATATAAAATTATTTTATTAATATTTAAAATACTGTGTATTCTTTGACATACTTTTTTCTTGTTTTCCTCTTGCAGTTTTCCTTTCTTTCTTTCTTTCTTTTTGATGGGTAAGATATATAAAATAAGCATGTAGTAATTTAAAAAAAAGTGTGAATAATTACTTTTTTTTTATACATAGAGCTTATGAATTTAAATTTTGTTTTATATGGTTTAAAAAGTATATTAAAAGATGAACCTCTATGGAACTAATTTTCTATATAACGAACTTTTTTCTGGGATTTAGTGACTTCGTTATATAAAGGTCCGACTCTATATAAATACTTCAATCCAAAACTGGTGAAAGCGCTTTTTGTCTTCTGTTTTAATTACCGCTTTTATCGTATTATTCGAGTGCGAATTACTCATTACACCAATTACCATTGACAAAAGTAAATATTTGCGTATGATTAATATTCTCAGAAAAAGATAAGCTTCTTAAAACTGTTTCAGTGGATTAAGTCTTATGTTATTATCCTATCAAATGAACTTATTAACCCGATAAATATATATTACTACGCGTTTTTGCTTTTTAGCTTTTGGGGTTCTACCAAGTGACGAGTGAAAATTACCAAACATACGCAGAGCGTTCTTTCTAATCCCTAATCAGTATTCGCATGGGAAAAGCATCTCAAAAAAGGTTGTTACATATTCATCGTCCCCTCTGACCCAATTATCTTAAACATTCCCTGAAATCAGAGTTCAATTTTCTGGACAAGTTAATTCGATGGGATTGTGTGACAAAATCTCCTGTTAACCTACCCTAGGTGAGTGATAAGTATTCGTCATTTCCTATGTCATACTCCGCCTACCGTTTCGCCATTGGTAGGTATGCATTGAAACAAGACTCATTTTCTACACATGAGAGGCTATTAGCAGATTTTTATCGGGGAAAGAAGGGCTGCTGTGGTTACGCTTCAGCAACCCCGATCCCGATAAAGCCTTCTGGAGGGGAAGTGAAATGAAGAAGAAACTGTCGTTCCGTCATCCGTTTTGGAAAACGTCAAACCTAAAGATGTTGAGTTCCTCTCGGGGGTGCTTTGAATCGAATGAGACAGTGAAGATCTCGGGGATGGGGGGAGGCGTTGGGCTGTAGCTGATTTATGTAGCATAAGTACGAATTTTTTTTTAAAAAAAAATGCAGGAGGGGTTGGGGAGTGTTGTGATTATGAATTTTTATTGCGGCGTCTCGAATATTGAGCATCAAAAATAGAATAAAATAGCATGAGATAAATTATCTGTCTTTTGAAAGGTTACAAAGTTATGTTGTTTTTTGCACCGTAAATAATTTGTTTTGCAATAACATTGAAATAAAATTGGGAATCATTTCCAATTGACGTCACGTTCACTAAATAATTAAATTAATTTTAATTAATTGCTGCACACAATCTTTCTCCCTCCACACACAGCTTGCTGTGTAGAAGGGCTGATGCACTTTAAATCTGTCGAGGCTTAAAGTTCTTCCATTGACATGGTGTGGTTTTTTAGAGAATGAACTGCAAGCTCAGGTGTTGTCCTCGTCACTTGACCGGTTCAAAATTACGAGGTGTGTCACCAATAGCCCTCATTGGTCGTTATAATGGTACGTTAATAAACTCTCGCTCTCCCCTCTAACATAAGACCCAGGGGCGTAGCTATCGCCGAATCAATGATACAGAGCCCCCAAGCTATAGGGGCCCCAACAAGTGTAATTACAGTCCCATTTACAGGACTGATATATCTAAAAAAAGGCCTCGAAGGAATTTTGATACAGGGCCCCCTCAGAGCTAGTTACGCCATTGATAAGACCGGGCGTTCTTCCACCGCTAGTTAAACTAATTTTGTTATGTATCATTTATAAAGAGGGACTGTGAGTTGTGGAAATTCTCGAACTAATAGCTGGAGGGAGAATATTAACGTCGCATTGTTCAGCTACACGAGGGCTTTGGGCGACGGACCTCGTCATTTTGAACCATGGTCAAGTGACGAGGACGACACCTGAGCTGGCACCCCTTCTCCTAACTACCACACCACATCAACGGGAGGACGTTTGAGCTCTCCACCGATTTAAATGCATCGTCCCCCTATATGGCGAGTCTTAAATGGTACTAGGCTCGAACTCATGACATGCCTGCCATGGTCCGATACCTTGACCACTGGGCTACCGCAGCCCCATTAATAGATGGAGGTTCGAGTCTTGTTTCATGAATTAATTGCACTTAAATGGACTTCAAGACTTATGTAGAGTTAATCAATGCCTTTTACTGCATGTTTTATACAAAGATCCAAAATATTTTTATAAGTAAAATAAAAATTGTACACATTTTTGAATCGAATGAAAAATTATAATGATAGTACAGATGATAGGGGTTAAACGTTATAGCAAAGAAATAGTTTAATATATATATATATATATATATATATATATATAGTCATGCTCTTTTACGCATTTTTCCCCCCATTTTATCTCTAGACTATAAGCCATTTTTTCTACTAAAATGCGTTTTTTACTCTTAATTTAATTCTGTGTGTTTTTCTATCACTGTTTTTTACGCGAAATTTTATGCGTTTATTTTTCTATCGAGATGCTTTTTTTTTTTTTTTTTTGCACTTAATTTTGTTTTGTGTATTTCTTTTTTCTATCACGCCGCCTTTTTACATGCACTAAAATAGTTAATTACCTTTTAATGAAGAGCTTTTTTGTTTAACATAATCAAATATTTTTTTCAGCTTCATATATTCAAATTAACTGTAAATTTCCATTCTGTGGCTTGATTTCAGACATTCCCGCTCTTAGCTCGAATTATTTTCGGTAATATGTTATCCTTAGAAAATGCTTACGAAATTCTGACTTATGGAGGAAACGTTTTTTTACCAACTAAACGAAATCATTCTCTTCACGGTTCTGTAACCATTGCATCGTGGGATTCCTGATTCAATGAAACTCACTGGAGAGTGAATTAGATTGTTTTTCAAATGCAACCTAAGCAATTGTATCTCATGTCTCACTGTAACGGACCTGCACATGAATTTAAAAACAAACGTCCTCCCCCCTTCTATAGTCTGGGTGGTCGCAGTACCAAGTAAACGCGAACTAGGGTGGCCGGCATTTTCTAATCGTGCATTCGAATCTTGGTGAATCTGTAGACTTACTGTGTGGAGGAGCTGATGCGTGGAAATCTGTTGAGGCTCAAAATAGCTTTTTTTTTTCAAATTAGCTAATAGCTTTCAAGTAACTCAAGGGTGTCAAACTTGGGCCAAGCAAACAAGGTTTAACTTAAGGTGGGCCACAAAAAAATCAATATTCATAGAAACGGAAGTATATTTCTAATTATACATTATAATAAGCATATATAAGGCCCAGTGGTCGAATGGTAGCGTATTGCACTACCACACCACAGATCCGGGTTCTATTCCCGAGCTGGGCAAGGTTGACTCGGCCTTTTATCTCTACTGCAGTGGGTCCATAAATGTGTACCAAGCTTGCTTGGGGACTTAAACACTGGGGGTCTTGCTTCAGACTGACCATCTGATCGGGACATCTTCTCATGCACCTCAGCGCCCAATGGTAACTTTTACTGGGATTCGCACAGTAGACCCTGGCCCTCATGGGCTGTTGCACCACTGTTTGAGTATAAACATATATAAAAGAACAAAACAAAGTTAATGTTTACGTCCTGGCGATTGACATCTCTCTCTTCTCGGCTACTATCTTTCCTATTTCCGGAGAATTTTTTTTTGTTTGTTTTACTACATATTACTGTGTGCCGATATATAGATCGGGCCGCAAAAATGTTCGTTTTGGGCCTCATGCGGCCCGCAGGAAGCGAGTTTGATACCCTTGATGTAGCTTCAAAATGCGACGTTTATATACAGGGTGATTCATAAAGAAGTATTCACTTTCCAGATGATGTAAAGCAGTCATAATCAAAGACAAGTAAGACCTCAATAAATAGTAAGGTAGATGTACTTTTAAAGTTTTGTCTAGCCCCTGACAGAAGTGACGTAAGCAATAGTGGGCGTGTCATATGACTAATCAGTCAAAATGTGGTATCTACAGTGGAAGAGTCTTTTTGTGTTCTTTAATTTAGCAAAATGGAATCCACAAGTTATGTGCAACAGAATTTTTTATCACGATTCGGGAAAGAACCTCCAACTAGAAAATCTATCTAACAATGGTATGAAAAATTAAGTACAAGTTGCTTGTGTAAAAGTAAAAAATCCTTGAAGAAACTGAAACAGCGCATCTCACCCGCTATCCATGGAGTTGATACCTTAACACAAGTTAGGCGAATAAGATGACCGGCTCGATGTGTGCCGTGCGATTAAGAATTCTCACATAGAATATCTGTGACTGTCTCTAACAAAACTTAAAATAGTCCCATATATTTCTGTTGCATTCAATATCTTGCATCAGGGGTGGGCAGAGTTTTCCAGGGTACGCGCGGTCTACTTCTAATTTTTTCATGGTGTTGCGGTCCACCCAGTGGCGTAGGTGTGGTGAGCTAAGATAAAGATCTACATTTAATATAACTTAATAATAAATACGGAATATGTACTTATCTACATAACTACAATAAAATACATTTTAAGACAGCGTTTAAAGCAAAACGCAAGATACACAAACATAATAATAGCCACAAATATAATAATAATAACCACAAATATAATAATATAGTAACCACAAATATAATAATATAATAACTACAAATATAATAATATCAAATGATGCATTTGTTACGAAACAATTCGAAATACATTTAAAAATAAAACATGGTCATCTTAAGTTAGTGCTCCTTGTCAATGGCGTAACGGAGAATATTAGGGCTCCTTGCAAAATCGGGTTTAGGGCCTCATCGGATCTTAACAAAGGATTGCAGAACCATAATGCAACATAGGCTTTGGGCCCCCACGATGCGGAAGTATTGGGGGTGTATTTTACGCCACTGCTCCTAGTTCTAATCAGTAGAATACTTAAATACTGTCAGCCAATCTTGAATGTTTCGATATACATTTACTAACTGCTAATTCTCAGGCGGTCACCCCAACATGTCTTTGTGGTCCACCGGTCAACCGCGATCGACTTAATGCCTAAACCGGTCTTACATTGTTTTTGATTTATTGTGCATCGAAACTGTATACTTTGGGATTCACCCTCTACAATCAATCTAATAAGAATCTGAAAAATTGTCTGAAATCACAGTTTCTTTCTAAAATCATATTAATTACCATGACAATATGAAAGCAGTTTAAAATTTTCTTATGTGATTTATTTAGATTAATTTTCACACGGATATATCAATGAATTAAATCTTTTGATAAACTCTATACGTCATTCAAAACAAATTACTCTTTAAAGGTAATCTGTTTTAATAGTTCTAATTTAATTGGAGTAAGTAATTCGCATAATAAAGAGTTGGTGTTTTGCTTCCAAAATAAAATAATTCTGATAATTCTTCTCGTGTTTTAATTCTCATTGATAAAAAGTTATAATTAGATGTAATTAAGTCTTTGATAATTGTATTGTTATAAAAGGTTTAACTGGATAGATCGTGCGTTCACAGGCCTCTTTCGGTTGCATTACATTTTCCTTTTCTACATTCATTGAAACAGTTTGCGAGAGAGATATATTGGAAAAAAACTGAAATGAGGAGAAATTTTTCGTAAAACATTTTTTTAAAGAATGAGTATGTGTTTATGAAACACACAAAGTGTGAAAACTAGGAATCAAAACTCATTAACGCAACGATTGCAAACCAAACTTAGTATATTATTCGGATTTATTTCTCTTTTGATCTGTTACACTAAACAGTTCCCCCCCCCCTCCCTTATTATTCATCAGAATAAAAGATAGGAAATTTTTATCGCTAAAAGTGTTATTCTTATATATAATGATATTCTTAATTGGCAGCATTTTAGTAAAATTCTGACATTCATGTACACCTAAAAAAAAAAACCGCAAAAATTCGCGTTAACGTGTTAGCATTACCTTTGTTGCATGCAAAAATAATGCAAAAACTAACAGTTCATGATTGTTTATTTATGATTAAACGAAGTAAATCACAAAATCTTACATAATCTTCTTAAATAATTTAATAATGAGAAAGAAAGAGAAAGCTTAACTTTAAGGTCCAGAAATTTACACCATCGCTTACCACTTTCATGGAACGAAGAATCTTAAAAATTGTTGAACAAATCGCGGGAAATAAGAAAATAAAGCAGAAATAAAATGCTTTCACAGACTAGAAAATGGAAAACAGTATTTTTTTTTGTTTGTTTGTTTAAAAAGTGGTACGAATGTAGGCAAAAGTTTTTCAAGTTAATTTCTAAAGTTATGCCTTAGAAAAAAGTTACTTTTAAGCTAATGTAAAGAGATTTAATTAGAAAGAGTTAATAATTTTACGACATCCATTGTCTGGATTTTGAACTTAATAAGCGCTTAACGTATAGTTTACTTAAAAAACAATTTCCCACAATTTGGAAACTATTCTGCTTCTTATACCGTTAAGCCTGAATTTCTAGGATTTTGACATGACTCTAGTTATTGAAAACTTCACTGGGGCTCCATATATGGAAATGGTACCTCAAATAAATTTTTATCTGTTTGCGTAGTGTGCATCCATTACTTTTTTTGTTATCTAATCATTTAATTTTATCTTAATAAACACATAAATATGACAATTTAATTTTAAAAATTCTTCAAAATTAGTAAAGAAATAAAGATGTTTAATGTTTATCATCAAATTAATAAAAATTCAGAGTCGCGTCGAATGTGGACATGTGTGTGTGTACAAAGTATAAACATATACAGTAAAACTACACGAAAATTACAACTCTGTAAAAGCTTCCAAGATATAGCTAGAATGAAACTCTTAAAAGCTAATTATTATTAATAAAACTTATAAATCATATTTAGGTATATAATGATTGCTTGATGCAAATTCAGATTTTTTTAATACCTTTTAATTATATTTAAAAATACGAATTATGTTACTAAGTTACGAAGTGTACAAGGTAAATTATCGAGTCTGGGTGTTTAAAATGATTTACAGCTACGACTAATTGCCGGATTGACAAACTCCTGGGTGTGTCTAATGAAATTCATGGGCAGAACGCAATAGCAAAAATAAAAAAAAAAAAAAAAAAAAAAAATCCAGTTATTGCTTGTAAGTGGACATATATGGTTTAACCAAGGGTCGGCAAACCTTAGAGATAGAAGAGCCGAGTAGTAAGTGATGCAAAATAATTAAGGTACCAAAGACCCATGGACTTAAGTGAATCGTTTGCGCATTTATGTGTGCCCCCGCCATGTATGCGAATAAATAAACGTGCTTGCAATCACTTTGAAGAGTGTTATTTTTACCGATAGATAAAATTGGCCTTAAATCAAGAAAAGTTCAACTTTTTTCACTGCTTTTCAATTAACTTTGTTGAAAGGGAAGTAATTTATATAATACAGAAGTCATTGCCTTAAACCAGTTAACTTTTTAAATGTACATGTGAAACTACAGGTACTTGTTCAATAAACATAAATGGAAAAAGAGAAAAGGAAACAATTTTTAGTAGACAATTTTTTTAAAAAAATGATACATGGAAGCGGGAGTCTGAAGAGCCGCAACTCATCTACACAAAAAGCCTCATGCGGCTCGCGGACCATGGTTTGCCGATCCCTGGTTTAAATTACAATGATTCTCATAGGAATAAATACTTTATAAAGTAAATTATAGAGAAAATTTCGTTTCTTGTAAGTTTAATTTACTATAATCAAGGGTTTTACTTTTAACAGAAATTAATACAAATTATATATAGTTAAGTTTGTCACACACACACAAATATATACTTATACACATTCGAAACATACCTGAAATTTATGTGCGTGTAAATGAATGAATCTCTTCATTCTCAGCCCAAAATTCAACTCCATTTTTGAAATGTGTCTACATCTTGATCAAACAATCATTTCCTGAAGCGTTCAATTTCCATGTACAGTGCGCTGATCTGACCAATTTTTCCTCCTTCTCCTTTAGCGAAAAGGTTAAATAATAATATTAATACAATAATGATACTAGCATGAATGAAACAATGGATGGATTTCAATAATTTAATTTAACGAATTGAATCAATCACATTATTAACAAGTTTCGGTGCAGTAATTTTGAATTGCCTTAAACAATCCAACTGATTTATCCGACTCATTTGTATTGTTAAATCTTATTACTTGGAAGATTTCGAACAAAATAAAGTAAAAGAAAGGATCAATAAGATAATGATGTAAATATAAACTAAGTAACAAACTCATTTTGCTGCTATTATAGTGTTAACGCATTTCTCAACATATATTATCAAAAAATAATTGAATAGAAATTTCGGTCAAGTGAATGTTTATGGTAGAAAACTACCATTAACAATGTTCTCAAAAATTATTTTCATGGAAGATCGCTTAACACAGCTCAATGCTTTCTTTATCACTGCTATGTTACAGCTCTACCTATTTCCTTTTCTAGCTAAAAAGCTTCTGCATCTTTAACCGAGAATGATGAAGGATAATATGTTATCTAAAACAGAACTGAATGATATTTTCAACACACAGAACCAGTTAAATACTTTTAAAAACTCATCTGTGGAAGCTTTTATTATCTAAAACGGAACACCATTACTCTTTTATTCTTAGGCTTTTGCCACGTTACTACTCGCTTTTAATGTGGTGCAAATAGCCCTCGTTGGATGATTTTAAGTAGTAATTGCTTTGGAAACTTTTTTTTTCTTTTTCCAACTTTTTTTTATAAAAACTTGCTCGTTATTTTTAAATGCACCCCTTCATTAAAGTTGCTGAAACAACCCGTTCCGCCAACCACTCCGAGTGTTAACATTTCGGGCGCCCACACTGAGAAAAAAATGACCCGATTCAGCTTTATTATTTCAACTCTTATATTCTAAATATTCTGCTGACACAAGCATGGCACGTTTTCAAAGTTCTGCCACCGTTGCCGCAGTCCCACATTTTTGTCGATGAAACAAAACACGTTGGAACGTTTTAGCTGATTCTTCCACTTTCGAAAACAAAGGGAAACTCTTCAGTCTGCTTTGTCCATTAATTTGTGAACCCTTGGTTCCTCATCAGGGTGGTACTTAACAACGGTGGTAAGTTTGGGATCAAACCTCCTCAACCATTAAACCAAGTATGCCACAACCTCACATTTCGTATTCTGGATCTGTCAAAAGAAGTACATGTTTCAGTTAATGTTTTTTGTTATTTGTTAAAGGGGAAAGAGATCAGTACAAGAATGTGCCGCACTGAGGAAATTGGTGTCACGTGACATCGACCTGAGAGATTGTCATGTACTAGTATTTTGTCGAATACTTACTGTCGGAATGGTTTTCGTTAAACTGTTCATAATCTACTATAAAAGTACAGATACTTTTTAAAGTTTATTTTAATACATTGATATGTGAGCATTGTTTTTGCACTTTTCATGCAGTTAATCTATGTATGCATAGAGTTGGTGAAATTCGATGCCGTTTTCGTGCTATCTGTAAAATTTTATAAGGGAAATTTAACCTCCTATAATATCTGAGATCTCATGAATGGTTTTTATTAATTTATATGAAATGGGTATTCTCCGAAACTACGCTAATAGTTATTTACTTAAATTGTTTGCCGGTTATGCTAATGATTTCTTAAATTACTTTTTAAAGTGATTAAATTAACAAACATTCATTGGGAAACACAAAAAAAGTTAGAGTTAAATTTTATATACTTAAATAATATAAATCATAATATTTAAATATATTATTTCTTTTATATATATTATACGCGGAATACTATTTTTCTATACTTACTTGTGCTCCGGAAATCTTGGGGGAAAAGTTCGAGAATTTGTTGTATATGTGTACAATTTGAAATGGATTTATCTAATTATATTTTTGTAGAATATGTCACTATTTTAATATATGTCTGTTTGTGGGGTTTATCCAAGATATTAAGCATGTAGTGTAATATGGATGTTAAAAGAATAAGTTGGAGAACTTAGATTTCCCTCTCGTCTCATTTGACCACTTATTTAAACCATAAGGACAATCCCTTGGGTTGCTTGTTTTTCATTATTCAAACAAACCCAACTAAATAAAGATATTAGAAATATCAAAAATGTAAAAAATATTTTCCGATACACATCCGAGAAAATATTTTAAAACCTATTCATCCTATCTAAATTGATACTAATAACATATTCTGAAAAAATTTAATATTATTCTTTAAAACTATTAACATCAAATTACTTAATTATATATTTAATGCCGCTCAAGAAAGTTGTGAACTACGACTGTATATAAAATAAGAATTTATTTTAAGAGTGAAAAATTAGTACATTTGGCATGCTTGATTCAATACTAAAGCCGAATTTCTGAATGGCTTCTTTTTATTTTGCCAGACAGCTTTAGATCGAAACATTCATCAAATCTTTGTCGTAAAATATTTTAAAAGGAAATCTGTTGAAAATTCCATTGCTTTCAATGTATATATCCTGCTTACAAGATTTCAAATTCATTCAAGATGAAACACGGAGTTTCCCAATATAATAATAATAATAATAATAATAAACTGAATTGAAATAAAGTTATTTAGAGACTTCGCAACACAAAGGAGTTCAAATAAGGAAATATAAATATTTCATATCTAAAGAAGGGTACATATAGGAGAAAATGGATAATGCTTTGTTGAACAATATGGATGCGGTAGCATTTCATGTCTAACATTTCCCGTTCGAGCAACCGGGGATCTTCTTTTTTGAATTATACAACCCATTTCATACTGTCTGTGAACGCCACAGGAGCCTCCTATACAACAAAGGTAGAGAAAAACTAATGGCAGGTGATGGCTGCTTAGGGGGTCGAGTTCCTTTCTACCTCTGAAGTACTGTGCCCCTGTAGATGAGCTGGCTCAGCTGCGTTTCACAAACTGCTCTTTCACCGCACGAGTGCAAAAAAATTCCCTTGTAGGGGGTGTAGCAAAGGTACATTCCTGTGGAAGTGGATAGTGCCACAACGAGAACTAGTCCTCCGAGTAGTGTACTAACAACAGCAGGCGTTTTGCATCTTGTTCTTTTAGTAAAAAACCTTTATATTTGGTAGACGCATTTCTCTATGAAAGGGGCCGCTTTTTCATCTCCAACAGCAAGATGTAGAAAATGGAATTTATTTGTACATAAACATGAACCCAGCCTCAAAATAACGGCAGAGGGAATTTTTTAAAAGATGCAATGTCTATGGGACGTACCGCTGTCCAGGTAGATGATTTTTTTTTTCGTTTTACTGGTGTCTATGAATACTCGGTGTGTCTGCGCGCGCGGTATTATGCAAAAATGTGATATCACGCGGTTGCGGTTTTTGTAAGAAAAAAAGAAAAACGAGCTCTTTCCTCCCACTTTCACATTCTGTCAAGCATTATTCAATAGTGCAACCGGGTTTTATTCCTTATTTCTTCAAAAATTGTTTTTTTTTTCTTCTTTTTTAAAGAAATTTTGTATTTTACCTTAATAGTGCTTTTATTTCCTTAAATGTATTGAACAAATTTTAACATTAAATTCAAGTTTATAGCATAAATTTGTTACGTTGCCCTAATCTTTATCGTGGCATTATGACGGAAAGACCCAGATAATTTTTGCCAACTTTTCTGTGCTATCAAATATCATTCAAAACTCCTCTTAATCAACTTTGCGATTTTTTATTTTTATTTTGCAATGGGTATTAAATCTTGCATATTTAAAAACAGATCATTATGCATGAAAAGTGGAACAAAGATAAAATGAAAATTTTCTGTATAAAGAATCAGATCCTCTAGACTATATTATTCAGTACCTAACAGTTTTGGTAGATATCAGTCTCTAACTATGCATTCTTCCAGTGTATTTTGAAATCTGTTCATACATTTTTTATTTTTGATGCTGATATGTAAGCAACAATGTCCCTTTTTAAAGCCTGCGTCCTCCTGTTTTCTTATTTATTTTCTCTTTGTTGCACTCCTTTTATTAAAGCAATGTAATTTTATTTTTTAACGCTCAGTGTTGATTATAATTTAATATTGCAAATGTTTATCATTTTATGCATTTGGTTCTTTTCTATGTATAGTTTTTAGTCGATTTTCTCTAGAAATTTAGGTTTGTTTTTTGAAAATTTTAGTTTAATTGAACAATGAGAAATTACTTGTATTATTACCCTCTTAATCTTTTTTCGAACGACAGCAGAAGGCTGTATCTTAATAATTTGCTGAGTCAGTCCAACTTCCATGGGTACACGTTTTAGTAGAAAGTGAATAATATTTTTCATTGTTTGAAATAAAGCCTGGTAAATGTATTTAGCCTGATAATGATAACTTAAGGTCCTAAGTTACCACCTGATTTCTTATGTTTTATTTACACTGTTTTAAGTTGTACACTTCAAATATCGTTTTACTGCCAGCAGGTTGGTTAGATAAAAATTTTAATGTTTTCTTCGTATTGCAAAAACTGGAATCAATAAGCCTCGGGATACATTTAAGAGAAACAATACTTTTACTTATACTGTACAGTCATCAACGTGTTTTTTTCTGTGAAACTGATCATTTAAAACACAATGAAATACTTCATATATAAATCCTTTGATTCTCGGTTTGCATGTTCTAAGAAGTGTGTGGTTTCTTATAAAGTATTGGAATTTTTTTAATACTTATAATAGTAATAGTACTTGTTATATTTATATGATTCTAGTATAATTACGCATCAGTACAATAAAAATTGAACTAGATCTAATTAAGTTATAAAACTAAATTATGTATCATCGCAATATTTATTATAATTTTGTAACATATTATATGTTATATAATGTACATATTTAACATGCATCCCCTAAAGTTATCTCTACTCTCCCTTAAAATTTACTTTGCTCTCAGCCATCGGCGTATTTATATTATATTATATTTAAAAAAAAAAAAACGTATATTTCACGTGCACACGTATATTTTAAACACGTAGACGGAAATGCCGAAAGGTAAATTCAATGGTAAAAATATTTTGGCCTGTGGTTGGGTTCCCCCCCCCCCCAACCCCTTGTGTACCTCACTGTTTTCAGCTCGAATGTAATTAGTCTAATTTTAGTCAAAAATGGGATTTATACATCATATATTTTTTCGTTTGATTCTTGGCGTCCTGCTTGGCTATATAAAAAAAGCAAAAATCTGTCAACCTACTTTCATATTATTTACAAATGTTTTTAAATATATGCATTATATATTTCATTTAATCTTATATTTATAAAGACAATTTCTATTTATTTCTAAGTATATATCTTTTGAAAAGTTTTTGTTCTTTTGAGAGATGATTAGCTAAACTTTTTAAGTAAGATAAATTATGTCTTGAACTATTTTGCTTTTAAATTTAAATAAAGATAATAATTTTGGATTCATTCCAATCAAATTATTTGATCTCACAAATTCCTTGCTATACAATTATCTGAAAGGAAATCTGTGTCGTACATTTAAAGTTTTCCAAAAAAAAGCGGGAAATCAATTTTTAACTTTTCGCACTACTTTTTATTCTGTAAGGGAGATAAATCATTCTTAGTTGCTTTCGAAGATTTCAGATAAGAATAGACTCTTTTTTTTTTTTGGATAAATTATGTATCTGACATCCGCGTTGAAAGTAATTCATGGACTATGATTTGGTTGATATGACCACATGAGCACAACATCCCGGAATTGTTCTGTGTAATAGGATTAACTATGTGTATGCCTTTTGTTCAGTTTTTTTCTTTTTCTTCGGACTTTTGATATGTCCATGCTTTATCATTTTTATGTCTATTTAATTTTAAGTATAATTTTTTTTTTGAAATTCCATTCAATTTTAAATATATTCAATGCTTGTTTAATAGTTAGTGTCTATTTGATCATTTTTATTTATTTTTGTGGTCATCGTGTGCTTGTTTTGGTAGTATAAGGAATGTAACAGGTATAAATACCTGGTTTGTTATCTTAAAAAAAAAAAAAATGTATATCAGTTCCATTGGAATTATTTTGCAGTTGAATGTCTGGTATTGAGCTTAGAATTCCTCTATTTGTTATTTAACTGAATAAAATAGTGTAAAATATATATAATATTTTTAACGCCTTAAAGAAGGAAATATAAAAAGGCATTTGTTTCAAATAGTTTATCCGTTAAAGTAATTATTCATAACAGTTTCACTTTCTAAGCCTGTTGTAGAGTTCAGCTGATTTGTATCGGTTTGGCAGAAATGGCAACTAATTTTTTTTGTTGAGTTCAACGAACCGGTTGTTAAAATGACATTTGTAACAAGGTCAGTGGTGTACGCTAGGGGGAGGGTTCAACACGTATAAACCAACAATTTCTTTAATTTTTACCATAGAGATTACGTCTTGGTGCATTCGTCAACGTGTTTTTTTTTTAAATGTAACCCCCCTCCCCCCAAAGAGATCTGCGTACGTCGCTGAACAAAGTATTCTAAAAATTAGGTTAATTTCTTTTTTTTATTATTGAAAACTATCATTATAGCAGATGAACTAGCTGTCAAATTATTTGAATCCCACCATCGCTGTCTGCCTTAATGAACAATTATTTAGCAATTTTTCTAAAATTTATTTCTTCGAGAGATGTAAAAATTAGATTTTGTTTTGTGCATCGGCTAAATACTAATCTACAAAGTATGCAATTTTTTGTGAAAATTATCAAAAAGTCAGTCGTATAGTTAAAATAATTAGCTTTTTATATAAGATAAAAAGAATACAATTATTTTTTGATGATATAATTCTATCTAGAATATCTATAAATCTTTTATCTAGATCTGATGATATTTGTAGCCGCAAGGTTAACAAAAGTAGTCCTTTTCTTTAAAATCTTTTCTTTATCACTATACAACTTCTTGATACTGTTCATTTGTAGATACACCGGCTTTCACGACTCATAAAACAATTTATTCTGGAGCAAGTATTAATTCCAGAAGATGAAGTTAATTTATCGTAACGATCTGAAGACTGCATATTGTGTATGTAAAGATAGAAATTCTGACCGAAATGTACTGCAACTGTGAACTTCTTAGATAAAAGTCACGTTTTTACAACTTCTTTCTCGTTTATTTAAATTTTTTCTCCGATTTCTATGGTTGTACGTGTTTCTTGGTCTTTTTTGCATCCAAGGTTAAAGTCCTAAGACATTTGTCGTGCAGCGCTGCGTTTGTTTTAAGCTTCTTGCTGGTCCGCATCATCGATAAGTACTTAAAAGCTTTTTTCCGAAAAAGTACCAAAGCAAACAAAAAAAGTACCTACGATACAAAAGCCGACCCCTGGCTTAAATGCAGAAGCCGGCAACTTGCAACGCAGCGTGTGTTATGTCTGCAAAGATAACATCTGAAAGAGGAAAAGAGTGGGGAAAAAAATGAATACCAAACCCTCTAAACCTGTTTTTCAACTCTACCGATGTTTCTCTTTATTTTCCGATTCCCCCTCCTATACTTCGCAGTTCCCCCAGAAGAGGAAAGAAAAAAATATTTCACCTTTTGTAGCCCATAGGGCCAATTTGCCACACACACATAGCAGTTGGGACCCTTCGTATAAAACTTTTTATTCTTCCAACTTCCTGAAGCGCTGTGTGAAGCATTGTGATGTTCATGCCGAGATAGCATCTTCACGCTTATATATAAGTAGATGTATTTGTGGGCCCCTAAATATGGCCCGCACGACAGAGCACCTGCTTCGATGGACTTTTATATGCAATTCTGAGACATCCATAAGCTATACAGTTTAATAAAGGCGAATTATGGAAAGTAATTCCGTGAAAAAAGTATTTTCCGTTTTCAAAACAATGTTTCAAAAACACGAGAGATTACGCAGTTTCATAATTGATTTGAAGGGAGGAAGGACTTGTGATTCGTTATGCAAGTGCATGTGTTGAATCAACAAGTAATTGCTGTTACTAAAGGCGTGTTAACAATGATTGAATGGTTGACCGTGAATTGTAACGACTCGCTGCTAATCATTACAGCGAATGAATTCTTGTATCCGAACTCGTTGACTGGAAGCCAATTAATTCACTTCGGTAAACTGAAACATTGACAGTAATTTATACTTATGGATTCCTTGAATTAAATGCATTAAGTAATGAAATGTCAAAACAGTTTTGAATTTTGAATCTGTAATTCCTATAATAACTCATTACGAAGACGATGTGTTTTTAGATGATGAACCTGCTGGTTCGGATATTTGTTTCATCACCTTCTGGTAAGTTATTTATTTATATAATTTTTTTCGTTCATTATGCATATGTAATAAGTCTCAATTCCGTTTAGAAAAAGAATTGGAACGATAAATCCTTCATATTTGTGAACATTGAGTTTTTTGACCACTAAACATTTATAATTCGGTCGTAAAAATGTACTTCGGGTAAAAGTTAATATATATGCTTTTAAAAATGCTTTTTTAGTTAAATACTAAAATTTTTAGGAAGAAGTAGGAGCTAACTTTGTAAAATATATTTTATTTAACACACTCAAAACACGTTTTGTAATCTATAATTTATTTCAAATAGCGCCTGATAAAATCATCCATTATATTTGGACTTTTTCAGTATCATCAAGCTATTAGTCTAACAAGAATTAAAAAAATAGTATTTAAATTATTTCTTTATATGGGATTACGTATATCAACTCTTAATTATACGAGATTACGTATTGAAACTATTTAAAATCTCTTAATTGTGTATGGGATTACATGTTTAATCTTTCTTATAGGGACTACGAGTCCTATATATAAATCAAGAACTGTACGGAAAGCTTCCTTGCATTAATATTTTAATTTTTTCTTTTATCAGATTCGTATTCCTGTGTTTCTTTGATAAGTGATTCACAACCTTTTTTTTTTTTTTCGTGTGTGGGTGGGGGGGGGTACACATTTAATAATTTAAAAATTTGTCGACACACTAACAATAAAATAAGTTTAAAAGAATTTTTTCTTATCCTGTGCTACACTATGTAAAATAGTTTATGATAATAATTTTAAATGTTAAATAAAAAAAAAAAATATCTCCGACAAAGACAACAAAATATTTATTGAGTAATTAATCACAAATTAATTATAAGAATACATTTAATCCGAAATTTGAGCTTGATGATTTTTGATAATTTATCATTTTTAAACCGAATATGAACGAAAGTCCCTCTCATTTCGTCATCTCGCCTTAAAAGTTAGTTTCTTTTTTTTTCTTTCATTTTTATATTTGTTAATGCTGAAAATCAGAATTCCCATAAATAAGATGCAGAAAATTGTAGCGATATTTTTTAAGCTTTTTTGGATATTATGGGATAATCGTCTCTACTTTTAATCCAAAATGGATTCATTGACTCTTCCTAATACTTTTAAAATTAAATCTTGATTATTACAGAGTGATATTAGTTTTTTCTCTTCATTCTAAGTTAATTCCTATGCAGATGTGTATCTGTTATCACAAATGGATAACGAACCCAATCAAATTTTTTACATCTAAATTTGAGAAATAAATAACTTTTTCCTCTAATGCTGTCAAATGGTGAATAACAATTTTATGAAAAGTTTATTTCTATAAAACAGCCGAATGATTCGGTTCCGGGCAGTGCCAGTTTAAGCTAATTTCGGGCCTGGGCGCAGGTCTATGGGCCCCCTTGGCACTGTAGGATCCAAGAAGAGGCTATTTGATCCGGTTAAGTAAAGCTTATCTGGGCCCCTGGGTGCCCACCCCTAACACTCAATGGATAAACCTGCACTGTTTCTCGATTGTTTTCTTTTCTCAGAGTATAATTAACAACTTTAAAAAAAAAAAAATTGTCGACACGCAAAAGTGGTTGAGAGTCACTGCTTTAAAGCATAATTTCCAAATATTTAAAAATAGTCAAATTAAAGTAAATTTCATTTGTCGCAATGATTGAAAACATTATACTAATCATGTTTTCTGTGAATATCTGTTAAATTGTTATTTTTAAAAATAGTTCTCTGGTGGAGCATAATGTTTTTATCTTAAATCTCTCTCTCTCTGTGTGTCTAAAGAAAATTGTTTCATACGAATCTTTGAAGTACGAGTATATTTGTTATAGTTGTGATACTATGATGGGGGGGGGGGGGGCTTTTCAAATAATTTTTTAATATAATGTAAGTTATCTTATAAACTTTTCTGAACTATTGATATTGTTTATTTTTTGTTGTATCGTCTACATTTTACAGTACTCTCTTCCCCATTTGGCCTGTAAAATGTTAAAGGAAAAACTTACAAAGATTTTCTATCCTCTAATCTAGTAAAACAAGTTGCACCGTTGCGTATCAATTTGATTAAAAATTAAAGTCGGGAAGTTTCTTTCGCTATGTAATTAATTGCATCTCCATTCCTCTGGGGAGATGCGTATCACTGCTGGAGTTAAAATTCCTAATTATGTTGGAAACGGTGCATCTAATTTGAAGAAAATCCTCTTTCATTTAAACTTTATCTAACTTTTTGGTTTAAAAGGAAATCTATTTTTCACCCCAATCTTTAACTTTTACATCTCATCCGTCTACTGTCAACTTCAGATGTCTTCGACTTCATTAGCCAAACAAAAGAACTTTTCGTAATCGGAAGGGAATATGGCCAGGTGATATTTATTTCTCCTAGATTTTTGAATAAATTTGTATTTTTAAAAGTAGAGAGTTTTGCTTTGATTTTTCCACTTGTAAGTTTTCATGATCGGGTAATTACAATAATTGTTGTCAGTATATTTTCAGCGAATTTCTTGGATGCTTTTCGAAATAGTGAAGTTTAATTCATAGGGTTCCTCGATGAAGGCAAGAAAATTGAATTATGAACATTATATTATTCATTTCACAAAAAGTGAGAATGCTTTTCTACTGTTTCGTGTTTGTTTACTATTTTACTTTGACTTATAGGATAAACTTTTTTGTTTCTGCTGCTTTCGGTTATACAATGGACCACAAAAGTGTTCGTACACTTGCAATTTTTTATAAAATTTCGAAATGTTTTAATTTTAAAATGTTTTCGATTAATAAAAATCAATATATTGGAATTGTAATTTTTTCATGATATCCGCAACATGTTCTTAATGAAATGACGTAATCATTTTTTAAAAAGTAGTATAACTATTATTTTTAAAAATTAATAATCTAAAAACTACTAAAAAATCACGCCATAAAAGAGTTTTCGTACACTTAACAAAAATCTTAGCATAGCTTTAAATATCGTACTTCTTTCTTAATTTAGTACTCAATAGGATATCTTTTAGTGTCCAAAACAACTTTTTAATGTGTTGGTATAGATTGAATCAGTTTTTTGTAATTTCGGCTTCGATTTTCCACCATGCTTCTGTGATTATTGTTT
>BMAV01020579.1:797662-831560 GCA_019973955.1 Trichonephila inaurata madagascariensis | reverse complement strand
AGAGAGAGAGAGAGAAATTCAAGGATAAATACTGATATTGATTTGTTTAATATGAATTAATACATACTAGTGTGAAAAACTTAAGCAACACTTCTAATTGTGCCTGTATTCCACTACAACTCAACTGGGAAGATATGAAATTCACTCTTTAGGGACGCTATAAAAGTACTTGATGAAAAAGCATGCAATATGGAACGAAGCAGAAAATAGATTTATTTTCAGAATGGCTTTGGTATAAATACTGTCCTACCGGAAAGAGAGCAGAAATCTGAAGTCCTAACTAAAATGACTGCCCCTACCTGCAATGGTTCGTTGCATCATTGCAGTTAGAACATACAATTCCCCAGTTAGTATATACATATTCAACATCATATTATCCAATAGTTCATTTGGATTAAGAATTTGATTTTTCAATGCGCATCTGTGTCAGTTGTCTAGGGTTCTCGAGAGGTTACAATCATGCCATTTCCAAAGAATCCCACACATGTTCCGAAGATCTCGTTGCCCATTCTGATAGCTCCTGAACGGATTGGGATTTTACTGCGCTCTATGTTGTTCATGGAAACAAATTCTGAAATTAATGATGCTTTTGTGTAGGGGCTCGTGGGGAAGGGAGTGTAACCCACAAGGTAAGTAAACGTTTGACGAAAATGTGAAGATCTATACATCGTAATGCCTCTTCACGTAAACACGCTTGGACTCTCCCAACAGTCTTTCATTGATGTTGAAATTTCATTTCACACTCCTCTACCTCTCTAAATATCAACTGATGGCGAGAATCTTTTGTCAGACCGTAAGATACTTTTGATAAAGATAATGTAACTCCATTGATGAGATGTTCAGTCTCTTGTTTCCATTACACCACTGCCACCCATGGAAAACTATCACTGCTATGTAGCGTTTAAGTCGTCAGGCAAATAAGTCTCTTCTATGAAAATGTCTGGTCACAGTAAATCAGGACATATGTTGTTTGGTTGCTCGATGATAGTGCTTTTGCTGCTCAGCATTATCTGGTTTCGGTTTCCTTTTACTTACATAGCGTTCTATAGGTCATTACTTGTATTTCTTGGCTGATCACCACACACATTTCTTACAGCTATTCATGCCCCTTTTAAGCCTTCAAAAACTCGTAACATAACACTTCTACCTATTCCGAATTCTTAGACAGCTCTCATCATACTGCACCCCTCACATCAAGCTTGTCATACTACCATGTGTAAAAGCATCCTGATGATTTATGTCACCACATTAATGTACAAATTAACTTGCATCGAATATCTGAAAATGCATCTTTCCTCCTTTTTAAGCTGACTGGCACTGCACGCGCTAACGCCACTGGTTTTGCGGGTCCTTCCGTCATCTCTGACATGCTTCTGATATTTGTATATGCATTACTTTTATTTTGAGGATCAGCATAACGATCTCGTGGCCGACGTTGTCGAGTCGGGGGTTCGAATTCTGGTGCCATCGAAGACCTGCATTGTAGAGGAACTGATACTTGTTAAATCTGTCGAGACTCGAAGACCTCGTGTTGGCTTGGTATGGAAATTGGAAGTGGTCAAGTCAGATGTTGTCCTCATCATTTGACCGAGGTTTAAAATTATGAGGTCCGTCACCAATAGCCCTTGTGTTGCTTTAGTGTTCTACTTTAATAGTAAACTTAACAAATCATTATTTTATTGATCACGTACACAAATAGTTCTAGTTTCGCGACGGCATGTTAAAAAATTACTTTGTTGCTTAGATTTCACATGCTAGTGTATTTGCAGTCCATAATTCACGAATTCAAGTATAGTATGATGACGAAAGATCTCAAGTGATTCCTTTTAAGATTTAATTTATGGTAAATAATTTTAAGCTTTGTATTTCCTCCTTGATAGTGTTGTTGTCTCAATAAAAATATCTATCACGTATGAAACTAAATCACGTTGTTTTATTTTAAATGCTTTCATAATGTTTATAAAATAACGTCTTTGTATTTTTTGTTTGTTTTCCCCCTCAACACTTTATTCATGAAACGTATGCAGCTAACAAGAATCGGTAGTATTAATCCCTAGTATTTTCTGAATAATAATTTATACAGCTTATTTTGCATCCTCTTCTTGGTCATTATGATACATTTGTGTTGAATTTAATTTTCTATCTATTTTCTACTTTATGTGTAATTTCTCCACTAGTTCCGTCTCCTCAAACTGTTGACTTCTCTGGTATCTGATATATTTTTGGAAATAACTGTTATATCGATGCCAGAGAAAAAAAGGGTTAAAGTCAACCCAATTTCTCCCATCCAAACGCTTCTCTTAATTGGAAAGAAAAAGAGGCAAAAAATATCCGATCTTTCGCCCCTTTCATTGCTAAAAATCATAAATTCTCTTAAATGCCTATAATGCCGAAAAGTGGAGACATACACGATATATCATCATACGTTCTATATTGGCTTTTATTAAGCATCGGAGAAAATGTCATTTTTTTTGTCAATAACTCTCCGAATCTATCATTTTGAGCGTTATTTTTATTTACCGTATTTAGAGCGCATACCAGAACGTAGACTGTCATTTATGAAATATTAATCATAACGGTATATTGATGGAAAATTTGCTCCGAAGATCCCTTATATTGTCACTCGTCTTCAGAAGTATTGACAAAATTGCGCGTAATTCATCACCACTTCAATCGATTGATAACTTTGTGTCTGGTTAGTAAACATTCAGCACAGTGAAGCGTCCTTTTTTCATTATTTTTTCTCCAAAAAGGATTTTCAAAGCATCGATTTTGACACGAAATTAATGTCAATATTTTTCATGTGTGACAGCGATATTTAACATATTTTCATTATCATCGTACGAGGTGTCTTCACTTGTTAATTCTTCCTCTCTTTCTGCTCTCGCTGGCGTAGCCGAGAGCTTTACCCTCCCGTCGCTTTTCTAATGACGGGCATAGTTACATTATAAAATGGGCACGACAATTTTTCAAAAGATATTTGTAAATGTGTTTTTCCGAATATCATAGTACTATCAAGTTTCTTGTGAAATCCCTCTTTTAAGGGTATCTTCGTGTAATGTTAAAGAATAGGAGCCGAACTCGGAACATTTTTTCCGAGAGAAACATGTTCTAACATAATATTATATTCTTTCTTCTCAACATATCCTATAAAAAAACAACATTTAATTATGTTACTCTTCTCTTTCCGGATAAATTTCTGACGTCAAATGTGTTACGTATTTCATCTCCTATATTGTAATATTATAAATAAGATTTTCCTGTAACATCTTATAAGTTAAGTTTTTACGTAATATTTCTAAAATTCAAAGATGCACACACACAGTACTTCTATTACAACGTCGCTAACTGTACGAAAATTAAGTATTGTTTTCCCTATCGGAAAATAACTGAAGCTTTTCGACAATAGATGAGAAATTAAAAAGAAAGCTGTTAAGAATCAAAGGCCTCATGTTGGCATGGTGAGGAAGCATGGAAAGTGGGTGCCAGCTCAGTTGTGTCCTTCCTCGTCCTTTGACCGGGGCTCAATATTGCGAGGTTCCACGCAGCTTCGAAAAGCGTAGTTATTAAAAAATCAAATCAATGTTAACTGAATGTTTTAACAATATGTGTTTGAACTATAAAAAACTATGTCACATGCGGTTTCATGCAAAAATGTGTGTGTGTTGAATTTTAAAATAATCAGTGGTGCAACGTACACACCCACATTGGGGGGAGGATAGGGTTATAGGGGGCCAAAAACCAGACTTTTCAGGAGGGGGGGGGGTTAATATTCTCCGTTACGCCACTGAAAATAATGGCTATATTAGATGTGAATCTTAAAAAAATTCATTAAGACTGTTTTCGCCATATACACAAGAGCGTGAACTTCACGCGGAGCACATTTTCAGACAGAAAAAATGCTTCAATTTTTATAAAAATTTGTGACATTATAACTCATGCATTTGTTTATAATATAGTGTTTTTAAAATTTCAAAATATTTCATAAATAATTATTTTTTCTTTTTAACATGTAAAGGGATAGCTCATTTAGCGTTACGGTATAGGAGAAAAAATGCGAAACACATTTTATAAAAGAAAAAATGTTTCAAAACTTGGATAAAAATGAGTAGTATGATAAAATAAGTGATTCTCTACAGGATGATGAAGCCAGAATATAATATTAATGTATGAGTACTTTTATATCTGAAAAAATATTCCGAATTCGGATTCTATACTTTAACATTAGCCGAAAGCAACCTTAACTGATTTACGTAATTAATTGTATGCAAGTAGTATTTTAATCATTGTAATGCTATATTACTCGTTGTAGCACTCAAAATTGGACAACCATTAAATAATTATCTGGATACGCCTTTGTTTAAAGTGAAGTGAATTTTTATTTGAACTTATTAAGGTTCGAAACAACAAACATGCTCATATATAAGAATTTTACTGATAATAACAAAGGAGGGACATTTCAGGGTCAAGATACCTTTCTACATAAAAAGTAACAAGATTTATTGGGAAAAATAAAACTAATCACGCTTTTAATTTTGTTCGTACTATTTTATTTCTGTTTATCGTCTTTTTTTAATGTGTTCTGGTGTTCCATTTAATTTAAACTATATGGTGTACTAGACTCATATTTAACAATATTTCTTTCAAAAATTAATAATTAGGTACAAGCTTTGTACCTTATTAATATGAACAAGCTACATTTATGTAAACAGATGTGCTCATGCGTTCTATACACAATAACACTATCAAAATTTAATTAAAATATTTAATAAAATTATAGTATAGCGTCTTAAATTTTTTCTTTATGATTATATTTATTTCACAACAGTTATATTAAAATTTGATTTAAAATAAAATGTGTTGAAACGATTTAACGCGTCCTTGAATTAAACTTTGGATGTTTGATTAAAGTTCAAAAATTTTTTTTTATGGAAATAAAAATGTTCTGTAAGCATATTTCCTCGAAAGATCTATATGAATGTCTTTTCCTTTATTTAAAAAAAAAAGCTGGTCAAAATACCGATTGTTTCATTTTTTAAACTTAATATTCTACTTTTTGTGATATTTAAAGAAAAAAATGAATTGTAATGGAGAAGAGTTTAAAAAACAAATTGTATCATTCATGAACAACCTTATTGCCCGCTGACACTTTTTCTCTCAGTGTATAGTATTAAAATCAGTTGTACCGATCTTTTGAAAGAATAATTTGCTCAAGATTTTAAGAAATTTTTGGAAAAAGCCGCACATTTCTATTCAAACATAACCGTACCCATTTTCTATTATATTTAGAATAAAAGAAAATTTTTTATACCATTTTCATCATAGAAATTTCTAGTATCAAATGTTATTTACTATAAGGAATGTGTAAAGAAATTGTTATGATTCAAAAAAGTATAGCAATTTAAAATTTCTTTTAACATTTTTACCTATTATTTCAAAATTTATTTTACAAAAATATAATTTATATTCACACGCTTATACATTTTTGTGGCCTCTTACTTCAAGCCGAAGTTCTTGGACATGATACAATACGAAATCATTGGAAAAACTCCTTGTGTTTAATCTTAACGGAGTACACATATATGACATAAATTTTACCGTTGTAGCAATCAATACAAGCATATTGCATTTACATATGAATGTATATTTAAATTAGAAGCTATTTGAATGCAAAATAGATGTCCTATATTCTTCTTTGCTAAATCTGACAAGCCTTTATATGAACCAACTGAAAATAGCCTACCTATTTTGAAGGCATCTCATGTACGAAATAAAAAGAAAACGAAAGCAGCTATTAAATTTCTTGTAAGGGGAGGGCGTTAGTAATGCTTCTAAAAGAAATTAGTTCAACAAGAAATTCGCTGACAATGTCGAATAAGTAATGTGTCAATACATCGACTTCGAGTAAAGATTGCTAACATTGTTTTTTATTTCGATTCTGATTTCACCGAGAATATATATTCCTACGTTGAAACGTGAACATCATATGTATGAAAAACACAACGAAAACATGATCGACTTAAAAGTGGAAAAAAATTATGTATTCAAGCACGACTAGACCGTAAAAATGAAACAACTGAAAAAAAAGGTAAAAACCTCTTTCGAGTTTTAAAAATAAATAGAAGTTTAAAGAAATGTTCAGAAACTGTTTTGTTTCCTAATCCAAGTTATCTGGCTTCCGGTTCTTTCGTTCTCTGCTATTCTTTTCTTCGCCCTATTTTTTCACGCCGGATAGCGAGCGGTAGAATGATTGATACTGGCCGGATCGGAGTGAAGTGTCAGACAGCAGCCCAATAGTTCATGCATGTATTCATGCGCGGCTGCCAACATTTTTCGTGTTAGTTGCAGTTCTTTTCCTCCTCTTGCTCCTCCCTCCCTCCGCTTTCTGACAAATGGATTCGTTGTAAAATAGTGTGAGCAGAAAGCTAAAGTGAAAAAAAAAAGTTTGAAAGAAAAAAAAAGTCCAACTGTGTTAGCAGTTGTAAAGGAGAGTGTAAGAATAAGAATCGATTCTATGTTTTTTTTCACTGTATATCCCCCCCTTTCCTTTATTATTTTTATTTCTTTCAAGAAGTATTTTAGTCGAGGGGGGTTTCATGTTACATTTCGGTATCTTCATTCACTCCCTCTCACCCCTCCAATCCCACCCTAATACACACTCTGTAACATATTTGTTTGTAAAGTTTGATGTTTGGGAAACTTTTTTTCTTTAACTGTTTCAAATCCACCCCCCTCCCTTACTCACCCGAGTTACAAGTGGTGCCAGTCATTACGATGAGATGTATAAAGAAATTTTAATCTCAATACCAAAAATAACCGATTGAAATTGAAACGTATGACATATTTATTTTTGTGTTCTGCGTCCGATTTTTCCGGCAATAAGGAATCTATAATCATTTGGAGTAAAGTTTTGCCGGATGAAAGTCTCATACAAGTGGGAATGACTGAAAACTTTTTAAAAAGTAGTGAATTTTGATATAGTTTTGAAGTGATTTAATTTTAATAATTTCAAACTGTTTGTGGCATTAGGTTCTTAGTTGTTTTTTTTTAAAGAATATTTATATAGTATACGATAAACTTTTTTTCTTCTGAAGGTCCTTTTTGTATTAAATTAGCAAATTGTCGTAAATTATATATATAAATAAAAAAAAATAGTGTATAACTTACAGTTTTACTCAAAATTAATAAACAAAAATGTGAAAAACTATTTTTTAAAAAGGATAGTACATTTTTATTTATTTTTTAATAATTGATAATCCTATCAGAATGTGATTTGCGTTTCATCATCTGATTCGAGCGGCCCATGGTAACGACTGACATTCGAGCTTCATGAGTCATGGATTCAAACTTCAATTCCGCCTAAAAGAGCAACGTAAAAATGATGCACCATATATTTAACTGAAAATTCTCATGGTCTACCAAGAATTTACAAGTTTTATTTTCAAGATTTGAAAGATGCAAAATTTACAAAAAAGTATAATTTGAATATGAATATTTTTTTGAAAAAAAAAATGCTAAAAAAGGCAGCTTTACAGTCCTCACGAGAGGCTAATGGAAAGGAAAGAAAGGTGGGAGGCCCCTGACCACTCCCAGGGGGTTCTCCCTCAAAATTGGGGTTGAAACCGAACCTGTCGCCTGTATGGTGCTCAAAGCTGCAGCTAACGACTGACTTAAAAACTAGCCCCTTACTCCTTGAATTTCGTGGACCTCGATCTGACATTGCTTGATTAGGTGCCATTAGAAGCAACAACAGCTGGTTTCATTGCTGTAATTTTGATAAAATACTATATAAATGATTAATTTTTAATATAAAAATTTGTTGAATTCAAACTATTTTTGAAATTTCTTTTACTTAAGTCAGTTTAATTCAAACAACGTTTAGAAAAGGTTACTAGTAATTTAAAATTAATTTATAGATCAGTCGTAAGTACATATTAGTTGCCTGAGTGTAACCTGTACTACAAGGATGCTAAGCCGAAATGTAGCAGGCATATCATGATTTCGAGCCCTAGAACCACTAAAGACCCGCCTTGTAAGAGGGACACATGCCTGTTAAATCTGTCAAGGCTCAAAGTCCTCTCGTAGTGTTGATCCCTAAGTTGGCGTGGTGTGGTAGTTTGGAGAGAAGAGGGGATGCCAGCTCGCACACACATGTGTCGTCCTCGTCATTTAACAGATGCTCAAAATTTCGAGGTCCGTCACAATTCGTTCCCGTGTTGCTTTATATAGTGCGACGTAAATAAACAATCACTCCGTCAAAACGGAATACAGCAGAATGGCAGTGAGCTACATCTTCCTTTCTAACTTAGTACATAATCTCAAGATTCGATGAAAATAACTCTTATAGCTAGTTCATTGTTAATTCTAATCATTTCGAGTCTTAGACTTTGAGTGTAATTTTTAAGGAATCTATAACGAAACAGAATGTTTGATTTTAAAAAATAAGCGTCGAGGAAGGGAAGTGGCTTTAAAGAGTAGGAATGTTAATTTGTTACTAATTATCAAGGTGTCCATTTTTTATTCTGAAAACCTGCTACTTAAAAACTGATGGAAATGTAGGGTTTAATAATTTTTTTATTTATTTATTTTTATTTGAAAAAAAAGGCCTCTTAAACGCAATTTAAGAAGGGCATACGTTGCTAGAATTCTTCGATCTGAGATATTTTATAGAACAGAAAAATCCTGAGTGAGTAGTATTTTCCTATTCCTTAAAATGAATAGAGAAATGAATTAAAATAAAGGGGAGAACAAAATTACACATATATTGGATGGAAACATAAAGAAAACGTCATAACGAACGAATATGAATAACGCAAAATTTTTCAAGTTATGTTAAGTGTACTCCCCCTCCCTCCTCCCAGGGACGTCTTAAGGTATGGGCCCGGGTCCAGGGCCTCACCATTGGTGGGGGCCATATTTCGTTCTCGACTCTGTCTTAATAAGTTCATGATGCAGATAATTTTAATGGTCAAATATTATTCCGGTATATATTCTGCGAAAAGCAGGGAATTTCAAACAGCATGTCAATTGGCAAAAGTGGTAAGACTGGATTATTATGTGATGACCATTGTCCATGTCTAGGCCTAGGCCTAATACTATAAGCAATTTAACTCATTTAGTCGAAATGTGGCCGTCGGTCAAGCCGGTTTGTGGCTAGGTTTTTGAAATTGAATCGTGCACTTTTATTTGTTTCCAATCACCGTTTGAACGAGCATTTGACAATACTTGCTACTATCTACTTTTAAGAATCTCAGGTAGGGCCTACTTTTGTATAGGGTCCCAGGGCCTAAGAAAATCTTCTCTGGGCCCAGGAACTCAAAAAGTCTGAAGATGTCTCTGCCTCCCCCACATCCGTTCGTGAATGACTTTGTTGAGTGCAAGAGCTACTTTTAAGAGAAATTGCACACAACTCTGTCATTAAGGATCTGAGAAAACTATACCACAAGACTGCTTAAACAACTCACTATTTTGAGATAAATTGTTAATTACAAAGATTATATATACATATTTTACCTTTATGCACTGGCGTTCTGAGTGGGCCCTGTATCACAATTAATCCTTTTCAAAAATGGGAGCTTTGTTAATGAGACTATTGATAACATCTTACGAAACACGTGCTGGATCCCCTGTAACTTGGGGGCCCCGTATCATTGATACGCCCCTGTGTTTATGTTAACTCTTGTTAGTTTGATAATACTCTTGCTGTTTTGATACTCCTAAGATAGCTACTATGTTAACGTTAACTTATTTATTACACTACTGAATAGATGTAGTTACTATCTTTGTTTATTAAGAGTACAAAATGACTAGTAAATATATATATATATAACTCTCCTAACAGGTTACTACTCCATTTATTACCCGTTTAAACGAATCATAATGTTATATGAACTATTTGAAGTTGATGTACAGAAAGAGAGAAAAAATAGCATTCGACATTACTTTAGATAGCACAATCGAAAAGTTGGAGAAAAAATAAGTTGCAAGAACATCGTTTTCATATAGTTTTGATGGCCGTGATTAGAATTTGGTCATGGTCGCGAACTCGTCTCCAGTGTTCTGTGGGCTCGAAGTCCTCATGTAAGCATGGTATGAAAAATTGGGGTGTCTGCTCAGGTGTCGACCTGGTCTTTTGACATTGATTCAAAATTAGACCCATAGTCCTGTTGTTTCCCAGAGAGCGGTAGCGGTTGATAAACAGTCTGACCAAATAGTTCTGATAGAACGAAGCTATCAACGTGGATGAGCTAATGTCTGGGAACAAGTACTTTTTTTAAATTTTTTATTTTCTAGTTGCTGCGTAAAAAATCCAGCGTAAAACGCGCACTTTTAAAACAAAGAATAAGATCGAAATTTACAAGTGCACGTTATACGCTGGGTTTTGAAAATGAGAGCTTGAAAATATTTTTTTCTTAAAAAAAGCGAGCTTAGGAAAAAATTACTTTTCTACATATATTGAAATACTGTTTATTTATAAGAAATGAGACATTCCCCTTTTATAAACTTGAAGAGTTGTAGTTCTAGAAGTAAATTTTTTTTTTCAAAAGCTGGGAGAATAATACTTTGAATAAATGACTTAAAAAAATAAGAGCATTGCGCACGTACATTTCAGGTTCTATCGCAAAAAAAGGGTTGCTCGTGAAATGGCGAACATACACTTGCTTTCGAAAGTCTGTGTACAAGCGTACCAGCTCAGGTGTCGTCCACGTCACTTGACCATGGTTCAAAATGACGTGGTCCGTCGCCAAAAGCCTTCGTGTAGCTAAACAGTGCGACGTCAATATTCACTCACTCAAATTTGGAGGCAAGTGTACTTAAAAATTTAAAATTTCAGCTTGTGTGTGTGTGGAAATTTCTATAGGTGAGCGCGTTATACGGGGGTAGTCTTTTACTTTCTTTCTTTTTTCATCTATCCAAACTATATTATTCGACAAAATAGAAAATGACTGCCGGGTTGTAGTTGAATTCGCTTTTATTTGACATGAATGATAATTAACGAATCACGATAATATTTTTTTCAGAACATAAAATTTCATGATCAAGTAAAATTATTTGATTTTCTTATTGTAAACAAGTGTCACTGGGAAAATAAACATTCAGTCAATGTCAGGGAATGTCACTAAAGCGGAAATCAGTTTTTTTTTGTGTGTTTCTTTTTTTTTCCCCTTTTAAGTGACCTCCCTCCACCCAGTTCTAATTTCTCTTAAAAGTTTATTGTGGAAAAATCAAGAAAGTAAAACGAATTTTTTTTTTTTTGAAAAAAAAAATCTTTGTTTTCTTAAGAGAGCGAATTTAGTTCCCGTGAGAGACACTTTTTTGCTCTTCAAAATGGATGAATGTACTAGTGATGTTTGACGTGGTTTATTTTGTCCACTTGAATATCCTACAAATTTGTGTTCACTACTTCATGTAAGAAATTTGAAGAATTGTGGAAAATCAAAACAAAAACACCCGTAAAGAAATAGCGGATTTTTTTTTTTTTATATATATATATAAAAAACAAGTGGTAACCTGATTTTAAACTATAGTGTCGCTCGGTCAAATGTTGACATTGTTTTTCTTATATTAAATGAGTTTTTTCAGCTATAGAAAAAGGGAAAGGGGGAGGTGACATCTAGAAGTGATGCTATTACTTCCCACTGTCTTCTCTTTGTATGGTACACTGACGGATGTTTGTACAGCTCTGCATGGTCAGTTGCAAGCAACGATGCGGACAGTAACTGTGAGTCTCTTGTTTTAGAAAACCTTTGTGGGGTCCATAACACTTTAATAGGGAATAAAGAAAAAAAATCGTAAATAAGTCAAAAAATGTGTTGGGAGGGAAACGTGGGTATGGAAGATCTTGTTCCTGTGTGAGAAGAATTTCACGATTCATTGAATGTGTGTGTCTTTACCCTTCAAACGTTTTCTCTCGTGAGATAGCTATCTATCTTGTGATTGGACATTTGAGAAAAGATGTCATTTATATAGTACTGTGACAGTGGTGGCTCTCCTTCATTTGAGTGTGCGCCGAGTGTGTACTAGTGCCACATCGCAAAACGAAGATATTTATTTGGACAGATTCTCTATTATTACTTCATGTATGTAATATAATCTTTTGGTAAGTTATTGAATTTGTTTGTTCATTGTATGTATCACTTTTGAAACTTTGACCATATGTACAATAATCGTTATTTTTAGTTTAATTGTTTAATAGATTATCCAATAATACTGCACGAAAAATTGTAAATTTTCTGCTGCAGAGAGAGAGAGAGAGAGAGGAGATGGTGGGGATCTCATAAGCCAAACTTAACCCTACTTCTCCACACTAAGTTGGTGACAACTGTAGAAAACATAATAGTTTTTCATTTTGTTTAATTGCTTTCTATATATATATATATATATATATATATATTGGTTTGCCCTTGGTTTTCGATTACATAATTTTTCTTTCCAGAGTTTTATAGGATACTTTAGTATGTTTATATTATTATTATTATTATTATTATTATTATATCATATATATATTTTCTAAAAAAAAAATCTCATATGCGAATGTATACAACTTTTTATTTTTGAGAAAAGTTGGAAAACTTTTCTCAGTGTTTCTAAGAAGCCTTATGATATCATCGAACACCCATTTCATTAGAGATATGTTAATCAATAAGGTTGAGTCTTAAATCAAAACATACGACTGCCGACTCTATTGGTGAAATATTAAGAAAGCCTGTGTTACAAAGTTAAACGTATTTTTGTTTTTACTAGACTGTTTTGTATTTATGCAAAATAGTGATTTATCATCAATTCCGTGAAGATTACAAACTTTCAAACTCACCTACCCATTGAACAAGTGGCCTACTAATTAGTAATTAGCATGCAAAGAGTTTTTCCTTTTCTTTCTTTTAAAGTAGAATGAACATGAACTTTCTTTTTTTTTTGTTCTGCATCATTGAAATATCTTTGTATTCCCCCCCACCACCTTCAAATGTATCTGTTTGAAACAATAGATATATTAAGTATGATGGTCCAGATGATGAACTTGATAGTGTAAAGATATAAATAGAGATAAGTTTTGCGCATGCATGATTAGTTGAGAAATGTATTTTCTGCTTTTGAAAACAATTTTGACACCAGTTTCAGGCACCTAAATGTCATAACAAAAATTTATTTTCAGATATTTATACTCTTGTGTTGTGTCAATGTAGTGAAATATCTCATAAATCGTATATCCGAAAGCTGTTTTAAATAGCTAAACAATTTTTGTGTTTTTTATAAATTAAACAGTAATATATTTAATGCATAGTTAAAAAAAAATCAATGGTTTCAAATCTTAAATATTTCCTAATCTTTTATAATTCTTAAGGTACTGCTTTCTATGAATGTGAACTTTTTAAACTTGAAGGGCACTCCGATTTCGCGTAAACAACAGTATCCAGTAACATGCCTGGCATATTTTCCCGATTCAGTGTCACGACCTGAAGTTTCCTGGGTTTTAAGGGCTCTCTTCTCTCTTTAAATGTGAAAATAAATTTCTCCAAAGATTATTAGTTAGGAAAATGGGTGTGGCCGCGGTAGCCTAGTGGTCATGGTAAAGGAATTGCGGCCGGCATGTCATGAATTCGAGCCTAGTACCACTTTAGACCCGCCATGAAGAGGGTGCCTATGCATGTTACATATGTTGAGGCTCAAATTTCCTCCTGTTGGTGTGGTGTGGAAGTTAGGAGAGGGGATTGGTTGCCAGTTCTGGTGTCGTCCTCGTCACTTGACCATTGTTCACAATTACAAGGTTCGTCGCTCAAAGCCTTCGACGTTAATATTCACTCTCTCGAAAAATTGTTTGTAGTTGCACATAATGCAACAAAAGCTGAACCCTCACTCGATGTATGAAGTTTTAGCTAACTGATATTGTTTTCGAATATTTTTCTATTTATAATGAATTTAATTTATAACTCTAATATGATATATATATAACTAAACTGAACTGTGAAGTTAAAGAAGTTCAGAAATAATGAATTATTTTCCATAGTTGTAAGTTATAAAGAAAAATCAGGAGCTTCACGTATTCCAGGAAGAGACTATTGGACGTGGTAGCCTAGTGGTTTAGTCATGAACTCGTGGCCAGTGTGTCGCGGGTTCGAGTCCTTGTGAAACTTAACTCCCGACGTACAGATGTAGACCGCGGTAGCCGAGTGGTATAGGTATCGGATCGTGGCTTGCCTTGTCACGAGTTCGAGCCCAGTACCACTAAAGACCCGCCGTGTAGGGCAGCGATGCATGTTAAATCTGTCGAGAGCTGAAACGTCCTCCGTTGGTGTTGTGTGGTAGTTAGGAGAGGGGGTGCCAGCTCAGGTGTCGTCCACGTCACTTGACCACGGTTCTAAATTACGTGGTCCATCGCCAAAAGCCCTCGTGTAGCTGAACAGTGCGACGTTAATATTCAATCAATCAATCAACCGACGTACAGATGGGACATATGAAGGTTCAATCTATCGAGGCTTAAGCCCCCGTTGGCGTGATGGGCTTGTTTGAAAAGTGGTGCCAGCTCAGAGAATCGTTCCGGTTACTGGAGCAAGGTTCAGGATGACGAGATCCGTCTCCTGCTGCGGCTTTAATACATCTACCACTCTTGGGGGAAGGAGTAATAACGTGGAACTATTCACCGATTCGAGGGTTTTTGACGACGGATCGCGTCATTTTGAACAATGGTCAAGTGACGAGGATGACACTTGAGTTGGCACCTCACTCTCCTAACTTCCACGTCATACCAAAGGGAGGACATTTGAGCCTCGACATATTTAACGCGCATCGCCCCCTCTGCACGAAGGATCTTCAGCGGTACTTCGCTCAAACTTATGACACGCCGGCTACGAGTCCATTACTTTGACCACTAGGCTACCACCCCCACCACTCACTCTTAGATGACTAATTAAAATAAATAGAAACTGGAATAAAAATTTCCAGATTTATAATACGAAAAACCTTACGCAAATTATCTTTCGATTTTACGATTTTCGTGGTGTATTTTGTAATGCGCCTTATATTTGTAAGATAAAAGATTAAAAAAAAAAAAATGTAAAAAACAGTTCCATGACTAAGGTCTCAGGATTTTTTTTTTCATGTAGCGCGTTTACGTGCACTAATATAAGTAAAAGCTTTAAATAAGCTTTTTAGTTTCTCTGATCATCCGAAATAGGTATCAGTTATTCAAAAACCATCTGTTGGGGGAAAACAAATCGCGATTCTGTGATCCACATATCTTTTGTTTTAACTTGGTTTTTCTGCATGAAAGATGCGGTTTTGGATTTCAGTCAGTAGCGCACACAGAAGTTTTCCAAGGGGGGTGGGGGGTGGACGGTCGAAAGTCCACCATTCTTTTATCATGCTCCTTTTGATTTTGTCGATTTAGGGGAACAAAAAACAGTAAAAAACTAATTATTGAATAAATAATTAGTATTAATTAATAAAATTAATCATTAAAAACAAATATTTAATTAAATTTTACATATTATATATTTAAAATTATAATCAATTGGGAAAAAAATCAAGGGCTTTGGGGGGTCCGGACCCCCAGGAACCCCCCTTGTGTGCGCCACATTACATCCCCATAGTGAAAATCTCCGCGGTTATTTTTGAAAATATTAACTGAAAGAATAGACGAAAAGTATAATTACTGTTTTGATACTTAGAGAAGAAGAAATGTTACAAAAAACAAAAAAAAAAATTGTTCGATTTATAGACGCGAAGGTAATTTTAACTTATTCAATTTTCTTGACTCGTGAAACAATCCCACTGCCCAATTTTGTTGAGTCGCAGTTAATAATCTGGTGGTTTCGAAATTCTAAACCAGAGCGTCCGAATGCAATTATACATAAAAAAACGCGTTTTTTGTGTGTGTGTTAAAAAAAGTTACGCCCCAATAAGATTTAAATTACTGATCAGATATTGTCTTCGCAATTTGGTCATGATTAAAATATACAGCAATTGCCAGCTTTCCCTTGTAAAACTCTAATATTACGTTGATTAAATTAAAAAGACGGTATCCATTCGCTGACGTATAATTCACTGCTGAACTATCACTAATGTAAAAGCAAATTACATTTTGAATGTAATGGTGCATCGATGAAAGTGAGTAAAATATTATTCTGAATTCTTCTGCATTAATGCATTGTGTTATAAATTATAATTACATGATTAAAAATTCAAGTATTGAGTTTTCAATTCAAAATAAGCTTTATTATACAGTCTGATTTTTGTGTCTACTTTTGTTAAATGTGTAGACAAAAACAGAGAAGTCAGACTAATATTCATTTTATTTGTATGTAATATTATATTTTATTTCATATAATATATATTTTGTAAAAATTTGTACAAATCTGATGAGATTTTGATTAATTACGTGCATTTAATTTAGAGATTTAGCATAATTCAACGAGGAAGAATTTATGTTGCAGACAAATGTTATTGTTGATTTTGTCCTTTTGAATTTTAAACTTTTGTGACAGAAATGCTGAAAGGTGGTTAATAAAATTTCAAAAATGCTAATTCTTCATTTTTATGTAATTAAATTTTCAAAATTAAATTTAATGAATTCAGTCAAAAATTCAATTTTTTTTTTTTCATTTTTTTTATTAGTGGTAAAATTTAAGTGTTTTTATATCATCGAACAAAATACTGTGATCATAGTTTTAATTATAACAATTCAATGTAGAAAAATGTTTTGTTCTTAACACGAATATTTAATGAAGCTTGTATACACACACAATTGTTTGATGTATTTAACTTATGTATTCATATTGAATTTGTGTAATAGATCTATCATTTTTTTTTTCTCTTTAAATTTTGAATCTTATCGTCTCGTGTAACATAATTAGATTTCCTAAAAATTGAAACAATCTTGCACATAATTACAGACAACTGTATGCAACCATTAGTAAAACAGAACGTTACACGCATTACATATTTGAAATGTTTACCGATTGACTTCGTATATACGAATACAGCAATTCCATTATACCAGAAGGTAATAATTTGGAAGAGAGAAAAAGCTTTTGGTAAGAGAAAGAGAGGTAAACGGTAATGTTTTATGGATACTTATTCACACGCTGTGTTGGTGTTTCTGAACAAAGAGGATTACGTGGAAGAAAAATCACACACACACACCTGGACAATTATTTGCGATCACTGAAGCATAAAATTTGATTCGGTGTTTTCGGTAACTCTTTGCATTTGATCTTTACCACGCCTTCTGTTCGATAATCAAAATTCATATGCGAAAAGAAAGTCGGGGCATATTATTCTTATGGCAAATGTTTTTGTTTCTTCATGTGAAAAAACAACTTTGAGCCAAATTTTGGATCAGCAATATTATTTGTTCCTGAAAGAAATAGGAAAAAGTACCGTTTCGCTAGTTCAAAAGTCAAGGTACTCTGAAAATTCCCGCGTTTAACTCCGTTCCATATTTTGATCGCTCAATCGAACCGAATCCTTGTCCCAATTTAAAATGCTAATGTGTTTTCGCAGATATAGGAAGTTTTAAATATTACACTTATTTTGAAATGCTTTGCGTGTTGCTCTATTATATAAAACTTTTTAATTTTGTATATTCAAAATAAATCATTTAAAAAATTAGAGACAACTTTAAATATAAAAGCTTACATCTTTCTTTCTTTGAATTAATATTTATATCAAATGTTTCTTTATGCAATTTTAGTAAAAAAAAAATAAATAACGAATTTTCAAAACTAAAATTTTATGACAAGATCTTCCGTTTTTTAAAAAAATCATGAATGCAAAAAGAATCACAAAAAAGGGGTTGGATATTTTATATTTTTATTGATTTATGATGCATGCTAGAGAATTGGTGTGACCTGGATTTTTCTAACAAACTCTTCAAAAAAAAAAAAAAAAATGAATATATATTTTCAAAACATCTACTTAATAACTTTGGGTGGCTGCAGTGGCCCGTGGCCGGCGTGCCATGAGTTCGAGCACTACTACCACTGAAGACCCACCGAATAAAAGGGATGTTGCACGTTTAGTCTGTCGTCTCTCGGACGTCTTCCCATTGGCGTGGTGTGGACGTTTGAAAAGGGGGTGTCAACTCCAGTTTCGTCCTTGTTACCTTGTTCAAAATTTCGAGGTCCATCACCAATAGCCCTCGTATTGCTTTATAGTGCGACGTTAATAAGTATTCACTTGAATAGATCTGAGTGCATTAAAATGTTATTAAATATTCTTTCTGGATTAAACTTTAAAAACAGCCTTGTATTTTTAATGAAATTTTACTTAAGTTACGTATATTTCCACTCACTTCTTCAACGTAAGATGTTCAAATTATTGAAAATTGTTAGATTAAATAGGAATACCATAGTTGTATTAAAAATTTAAAAATACATGTGAGCTAAATTTTAACCATTTAGAAATACATGATCAAAAATGTCTTATGAAGTGCAAGGACTTCTGAGGTTGTTGCTAAATATTTTATTCATTTTATAAATGTTAATATCAACAGTTAGCTGTTTATTCAACTTGTGTCAAAATTCCAAATGTGATTTCATACTTGGAGTATGAAACCGTGTTTACATGAATATTATTGCATATTTATTACTTATCCGTACTTCTGGAAATACGTAGCACAATTAAATGAAATGGCTTGCATAAATTTTATATGGAATTAATAATATATTAATGTGTGTGGCAATACAGTCCCTTCATTGCATTACATTTCGGACTTCTCGCATGTTTGTGGTGAGATCGATCAAATCAGATTAGGAAATAGTTACAAAAGCTTTAGAGTCCAGATAATATCGATTGTGATAATTTCTAATGTTTGCAAACATTAAAGCTTTACTCACTCTTAGATTTGAAGTGTTACTTATCGGTCTCGATCAGAGAATTGATTTTGATAGTTTAAATGAAAATATTACACAAATACTCTATCTCTCTCTAGACTAGTTTGATAAATGGCTACACAATAGTAAGCAAATCTTTGTATTTTGTCTAAAAGGAATTTAACTAGTTTAGACAATATTTCCAATGTCCAATTCTATAACGAGCAGTCGTATCAATTACTGAATTATACACTAGAGACGCGTTTTGTACTGTTTAGGTTTCTGTTATGGGTACCATGGGGTGAGATATCCCATTTGGATGTACAGATTACGACAGTTTAGTTCTATATATTTGTGATCTGTAACTGTTAATGAATTTCAAGAGAATTAGAATCAATTATTGTTTAATTATCTTAACCTTCACTCGACGTGATTGTTTTTAGTATGATTGATGAGTTATGTTAAAATAGTTTTAAAGTTGAATATACGCTTCGTGAAAGTTATTCACTACTACAAGTTGATGTGGAATTGATATTTATTGTGTGAGGTATATAGTAATATGCAAATGATTGAATGCAGAATATAAATTTCATTTTGAGAAAATATTTTTCAATCAAAAAATTAAGAAATTGTTCTTTTTTTCAATAAGACTGGAACAATAAAACTACAAAATTTGTATTTTGATAAACTTTTATGGTCAAACTTTTATCAATCATTTCCTCCCCTAATTTGAAAATTTTAAAACAGTTTTTATAATAGAATAATAAGATACATAATTTTATATTTGTGTAATATTTTAAACTAAGCAATTTTGCGATTTTGAATGAGTAATTTTTTGAACACAGATTCAAAAATACAATGATCAAGTAATATTTAGAGTACCTATGTTAAAGTAAATGAAAACACATTCTAAATACAATACTTTATATTAAGTTTCTGAAATAATTTAGCTCTTTATGTAATGTTATCGTTCTTATAACCACATAAATTCAAGAAAGATAAATCACATTTTTGAAAATTTGTTTTTACTGGTTTCTTCTAAATTGCTTGCTTACTTCAATATTGTATTCTGTAATGCGTGTTGTAATATATCAAATTTTTTCTCTCCGTCCTTTTTTAGATAAATTATCAGACACAAAACAAATTCTTCTTTGTATTTTAAGTCAAATCACTTTCCATATTGTGCATGAAAATTACCTTATCGCATTCATACTTTAAATATTGATTTATACAATATGGATAGAAACTTGATGTTCTTTAGTTAGATGTGTGGTTTAGCTTTATTTACATAGAACTCCAAAATTACTCTTTCTTGACTTTCAAGAATAAAAGTAAACGAAAAATAAGAATAATAATTATATTATGTTAGTATAAATTTAATTTATTTGTAAGTTATGGTTAGGTTATATATAAAAAGAAATGTAGAAATTGAATTTATTCTGCCGTTATGGGAGTTGGTAGTACTGTGAAAATTTTTTAAATGTTTCTAAAAAATGTATTTAAGTCAGTCTTCTAAATTCTTTAAAATAAACTTTTTTTCTTTGTTCCATATTTATATTCCTAATATGCATCTTCTATTACGTTTTTCTAGCAATGAATAAAACAAGTTATACATTTTTAATTTGTACTGCTTTACTTCAATTTATGCAGGGTTTTCAAAAATTTAATGGGTTTACTGAGAAGCGAAACTGAATTTTCTGAAGCCGAAAATGTTCAAGTAATTTTATTTGGACACGTACATCAAAGAACGGATAGCTTTCAAGTTTTTAAAATTAATTCTTTTTACTGACTGTATGGTGTCGGAGTGTAATTTTGTATTTTAGATATTGGAGTATTCAAATGTTTATTTTGTGTGAAAACATACTTGTGTGTGTTTGAGAACTTTTCAAAGTATATAAATAAATATTTATTATTTCATCATTTATGCAAATGATGCTTCTTTTCCCTTTGAAATTGATAAAATGTTGCATTTCGACTACTTCTGTTTTTCAAAATGAGAAATTATTTTTTAAAGTGTTTATGTAAAAAAATTGTTAAGATAAGAGTTCAAATTAAAAATGCAAGTTGTATTAAAGCAAAATAATGGCAATGTCTGTAATTTTTATAGCAGCATCGAAAATGTTAATCTGAAGTGTTTTGCTCCAAAATATTGAACGAATAGAATTTTATTTTTAATTAATGGAAAATATTTTTCAGTGTGAAAAGTTTGTCTTGTATAGAAATGCACATTAAAAAAAATTATAAATTAAATACTTATTATATAATTAACTATTCAAATAAAATTTTTTTGAAATATTGTAATAAATATTTTCTTAAAGGATTTTTTAAAAGACTTGATTAGATGCGTACATTAATTTTTAAACACACAATTATTCTTTTAAAATTTAATCCTGTCACTTTTTTTTTTAGAATAAATTCTTGCGAAGTTACTTTCATGCTTGAAAAATTCAAATAATTTTTCCTAGAAACTTCAGATATCCTGTACTTATTTACTAACAATCTGTTGTTTCTTCTGTTACATCGTGTAATAAGATGACCCAATATTCATCGTAAACATGGTACTTTTTAAGAGCGCTAAATGGGTGCGAAATGATCGGGGATAGCCAGGTGGTTAAAATTAACCGTGAAGATGGGAATGCTAAAATACGCCGCTGCTTCTGATATGTATTGAATATCTCTTTTCTTTCCAAACAGGATTCGATCCGGTCCCGGAGTTGCTGAAAAGAGAAGCCAGATCCCCTACTCTGTGTTACCCCAACCATAGCCGGCGAAGACGACTCAAACCGAAAGCAGAACCCGCATCGTTTACCAGCATTTTCCCCTCGTCACTCATTGGATGATCATCTCTTGTGGGCGGAGTAAGATCCACGTGCTGTTACACACCGGAGTCCTCACTAAAAACCAGTCGTCGAGAGTGACTCCCGTCATAATCAACTTTGTCCTTCTAGTCGGCGTACCATGTGTGGGGGCTGTATGTTTACCCGACTCTTAGCTTTCCGTGGTCCTAATTGTTGTCGTAAAATGGAACTCTAATTGTGAATGGACATCTCTTTTTTTAATATATCCCCAGTCTTTGAAACCTTTTGAAATCATGGCCAGTTATTCCATATCTTGGAGGATTCTACTCATTGTTTTTATGCTCGATGTCACAAATCTCTTTGCTTTCGCCGCCAGTGAAGGAAACAATGACTGTTTCAGTGAAGACAAAGGCAATTTGGATGAATTGTCGGTGAAATGTGCTGTGCAGAATTTAAATGATGTTTTCATTAATTTTTCATCGTTTCATCCTGATCGTGTTGTGAAATTAAAAGTGATGTGTGATACCCGTCATGAACTGCCTAATCTGAAACAAAATCCTCACCTGAATGATGACCTCGACGGCTTGATGAACAACACTTTTGGAGTACTAAAGAACTTACGCGAGCTTATGATCGAAGACTGCACATTGACGACCATACCTCCTATGGCTTTTAATGGTGTATCCCAACTGAAGAACTTGACCATTCGATCCAGAAACTATCGTCATGGAAAAATTGCTCTTCATCTTTCGGCAGAAACATTTTCACAGTTGCAGTTATTGGAAAGTTTAGATCTCGGTGAAAACAACATAAACAATCTGCCTCAAACACTTCTTTGCCCATTACGTCGACTTGAAACTCTGAACTTGACTCTAAATAACTTTTCTGACATATCTAGTGTGGGACTTTCAACTGGCAGTCGTGACAACGTGCTATGTCTTGTGGATGTTCAACGCGTACGCCTTTCATATAACAGAATTAAGGTGCTAACAAGTAAAGGCTTTGCTGCTGTCAATCAACTGAGAGAACTTCGCTTAGATCATAACATTATATCAAGAGCTGAGGAATCTTCACTTCACGGCTTGGATAAACTGAGAGTGCTCGACTTGGGGAGTAATCAAATCGTCGCCCTACCACCTCTCGTTTTAAGAAACTGTGAGGAGTTAGTAGAACTATACCTTCAAAACAACTCTATTAGTGTTTTACCACCTGGATTGTTTGCAGGTCTTCAACAATTACTCGTTCTTGACCTGAGCCGCAACGAGGTAACAAGTCACTGGCTAAGTACAGACACATTTGCAGATTTGATTCGAGTTGTAACGTTGGATATTAGCTACAATCGACTCACTCAAATCGACTCAAGTATATTTCGAAGCCAATATAGTCTTGAAGTCTTGCATCTGGACCATAATGAGATCGAAGTCATTTCAGATCATGCATTTTCATCATTGTACAAGTTGCATACCTTGATCCTGAACAACAATAAGATCACTAGAGTGACAACTCCCATGTTTAGTGGATTGCATGTTCTGAACATGCTTTCATTAAGTCATAATGATATCGTAGATGTGCATCCAGATGCCTTTAAAAACAACAGCGCTGTGATGGAACTAAATTTAGCTGATAATAAGCTGGCTGCAGTACCAACTGCCGTCCAATCGTTACAATTACTTCGCAGTCTGGATTTGGCCAATAATAAAATTTCGGATATACATAATGCTAGCTACCTTGGATTAGAAAATTTATACAGTTTAGTTCTCAGTGGAAATAAAATCGGAAACCTTACCAAAGGGGTCTTTGAAGAACTGCCTTCCCTTAGAATATTAAGCCTGGCCAATAATGAAATTGAATTTGTAGAAACGAGCACATTTGACGATGTTACTTACCTACATGCATTACGATTGGATTCAAATTTGCTGCCAGAAGTGAATGGTTTATTCAGCAATCTACATGACCTCATGATGCTTAACATATCAGCAAACCGCATCGAATGGTTTGATTATGCACTGGTGCCTATTGGTTTACAATGGCTTGATATGCATGACAATCAAATAGAATTGTTAGGCAACTATTTCGAATTGGAAGGAGTACTTAAACTACGTACATTAGATGCATCTTCAAATCACATTATTGAAATCGATTCCTCTTCACTCCCCAATGGTATTGAGATAGTTTTCTTAAATGATAACCACATTAAAACCATCCAACCTTTCACATTTATGGGAAAACCGAATCTTACGAGAGTAGATTTAACCAGGAATAATCTAGAAAATCTGGAAGTGAACGCATTTAGACTTACTGAAGTACGGAATAGGAAACCTTTGCCCGAGTTTTCAGTTTCAGAAAATCCCTATTTGTGTGACTGTAATATGGAATGGATACAACGAATAGGCTCACTGGACGATTCTCGACAATATCCTCGTATTGTAGATATTGAGGACATTTCCTGCCAGCTAACATTTAATCGTGTGAAGACAACTGTGTCTATTGTACATGCACATTCTTCTCAGTTCCTTTGCCGTTATAAGAGTCACTGCTTTGCACTTTGTCATTGCTGCGAATTTGATGCTTGTGACTGTGAGATGGTATGCCCAGAGAACTGTACATGTTTTTACGATCAAAGCTGGAACACTAATATTGTGGACTGTACTTCACAAAATCACATTTCTGTTCCCCGACGTATCCCAATGGATGTGACCGAACTTTATTTGGATGGAAATGATATACCCTCTCTTTCAAGTCACACCTTCATTGGAAGAAAAAATATGCGTGTTTTATTTATGAATAACAGTAATGTGCACATGATTAATAATCGAACATTCAATGGCCTCAAATCTCTTCAAACTTTATATTTGCAACATAATCTTATTGTTGCTTTACATGGATATGAATTTGAACGCTTAGTGAATCTTCGTCATTTATATTTGTCTTATAATCGAATTACTACTATGGGGAACACTACGTTTACACACTTACGAGCTCTAGAAGTTCTGCACTTGGATCACAACTTCATTGTGGAATTCCAAGTGTGGATACTAAACCAAAATTCGAAACTAGTCGATATTCAGCTTTCACATAATCCTTGGGCTTGTGAATGCCAGTTCGTTGGAGACTTTACATTTTGGTTGCAGTCACGAACTGATATGGTACACGATGTGTACAATGTAAACTGTGTATATAATGAAACTTTCACCTTGCCATTAGTCGAGTTTAATATGACGACATGCACCAACGTTAGTGTTGCGTCTCCTAGCCACATCCAGTCATTTCACGTGAATGATTATATGCCTGTGTTAATCTTGGTGGTTTCCCTTTTCATTGTACTTATTGTGGCAATTGTGCTTATTTTTGTGTACCGAAAACGAATGAGAATATGGTTCTTCTCGAAGTATGGAGTCCGTATTTTCAGTAGTGATGCTAAAGTTCCCAATGAGGATGACAAGCTGTTCGATGCCTTTTTATCCTACAGCAAAAAAGATGAAGCTTTTGTGGGACAAGTACTTGCCGCTGAATTAGAATGTGGAAACCCTCGTTATCGACTGTGCCTTCATTACAGGGATCTTCCAATCGGCGGCTACTTGTCTGATGCCATCATTGAGGCCATCGAGAGCTCTCGCAGGACCATTGTTGTCCTGTCTGAAAATTTCATCCGCAGTGAGTGGTGCCGCTATGAGTTCAAGTCGGCCCACCATGAGATCCTGAGGACATGCAAAAATGATCTCATTGTGATTCTGATTGGGCGCTTGGCTCAGCGTGATTTGGATCCTGATCTGAGATTGTGGCTAAAGACTTGCACCTTCCTGAGATGGGGCGACAGAAGGTTTTGGGAGAAGCTCCGCTATGCTCTTCCTGATATCAGCAAAAGGAAGAACGAACGGTGTCACACTAATGATCATTCAGTTTCTGTTCATATATAAACACTAGTGTGTACATCTATTCTTTCATTGTGATCGAAATCGTTTACTTGTGAGAGATCCTCACTTGCGCATTTGCAATATGCATCTACAGTAGTGCAAGAAAAAGTCTAGTGTTAAAAGTTCTCTACTGTGTGTTGAGTCACAACTGTAATATTTGTGTTTTTATCTTTTCGTGTTTGGTGCTGTTCACAGTGAATATGTTTCATGCCGCAGTTTGTGTAGATATGTTTAATGACTGCTTGTTAGTAATGCTTCTGCTCTATAGACAGCATTCTGCTTTTCTTTCAAAGGATATGTGATATTAATAGACGTTTTCTCAGATTCAGTGTGATTTTAGTTAATTGTAGGCAGTGGTCTCATTTTGATATACACTTGTTTCATATCTCTTAAAATGATATTTTTTTGATTGTGAAATATATATGCACTTCCATAAATATTGAGGAGTATGAATTTCTTAGAAAAAAGACTGTTGAAATATAATGTGCACAGAAATTTAAAGTTTAATTATATTGAACTCTCTCCAGTGAGAATTTATTGCGAGAATATACCATATTAAAAGTTATTACATATATTATCCTATATATGATGTTTAATCACGCCATATATTATCATCACACTATTTTCTAAAGGAATTTGTCAAACCCATCAATGTATATTTACAGGTATGGCGGTTTCCTAAATTGTTGTAAATACATTTAAAGTCAGTTATTGTTTGAAAACATTTTTCTCCTCACTAAAGTGTTGTAAACAACTGAATTGTTTGATTTCTTTGACTACATACTTATGCAAGATTGTTATGGCAATGGTTGAGATGACTTTTATATTTTTTAAGCGTTTTAAGAGGACATTTTAAATTCTTGTTATATGAGAAAGAAAGCTTTGGAACTTTTTAAATTGAACATCAATAGACCAATTTTTAAACAATTTTAATCTCTCAAAAAGTTAATCGGAAGTTTTTTTCGACAAGATATTTTTAAGAGATAAAAAAGTCTTTTTTGTTTTGTTAGTGATATAAAACCATGAAAATTCTAATTTTTTACAATGATATTGTTGTGATAATTATCGTTCCAATGGAATTAATAATGCCGGGTAGCGAAAGTGTTACCAGGTTATTTATTGAAATCCGAGATAAGTTTTTGCTAATGATTTGTTTGTAAAACAAGTGGTGGCATGTAGGTTATAAGTTTAGTAAATTGGTTGCATACTTATTTTTTTAATTCATTTATCTCTATAAAATGACCAAAAGGCAAGTTTATACCTCATGGTATAAATATATAGAAATTATTCAACTTAACTTTTAACGAAATTGGTTTTTTTCTAACCAAGTTTGATTTTTTTTTTCTTGTAAAATTTTTCCATTAAGAACATGTTATTTATTCGTTCATTTAATGAAAAGTAAGAAAGCTAAAGTTGTTTGTATTTAATTCTTCTAATGATTACAAATACTGCTCTATCGGATTGAAAATTCAGAACTCCATTATAGCTAAAAATGTCTTAATTTTCGATATTTTAATCACGCTTGGCATTTTTCTGTAAAATTATGTTTAAAAAAAGAAAGACAATCATTGTACTTGAAATGAAAGCTTAACTTTTGATAGTGTGAAAAAATAGCATCAAGATAAGCACGTGCTTATATCTAAAAGTACATATTAGAATTTTCAACTTTAAAAATGATTCTGAGATTAAATTAAAAACAGTTTTTCATTTGTATGATTTCCTCTTTTCTCTTTTAAATTTGAAAATCAGGACTTAATACGATATTCAAACAAAGTTTCTTTGAGAGAGGGTTGCCTAAGTATTTGTAAAAAGAGATTTACATTGCCGCGTATATGTGCATAAGAAAAAGTCTTTTAACTCTTATAAATATTGTATCATCCTTGTTGAAATGCCTATCACACGTATTAAAGATATAGGCTTGATCAAATCTCCTAGTCAAAATTTCCTTATGTGGATAGTATATATTCAGAAACATTTTTAGATATAAAATGTTTTTCTCAACCGTTTCCATTTCAATTGTGTTGCACTTCATTGCGTAACTTAGAATATATCTGAATATGAAGTAGTATAGTACTCACTGGTGTACAGCAAAATGTTCTATTTAGCATACACAATGTACGACGAATACACAAAACATTATGTAAAACGTTGAGTGTGGTCTGTATTTTTTTAAGTAGATTGAATTTCACCTGTCCATGATGATTCTAATGACTTGTAAGTAGTTATTTATTTATTAAAATTTTGAGACACTTTATGATTGTTTTAATTGTGTCCTTATTTTCTTAAACACACACAATTGATGTTTGAATACGGTTTTTTAAGTAAATGCTTTCATCGGATTTGGGATCCCTGGAACAATAATTATCGGTAAGTCTTAATTTTTTGGATTTCATTGAGGGAAGAATCAAAATGTATAAGGGAAATAAAATAAATTTTATTATAAATAATGAAAAGTTGTGTAAGTAAAAAATTTGTTATGTGACTAAATAAAATTAGCTCACAAATTAATTTTTTATCGTATACTATATAATACATAGTTTTTATGTAAGACAAATATTTTTAATTTCTAAATATAAGAATTCTCACTAAAGATTTCTAATCAATTAACTGTGCACTATAATGTAATGTAAACTTGTAACATAGAATCTGTCTTTATTAGGGAATACTTTTAAAAGGAACCTATTTGTAAACCATTTTGCATTTTACAAAAGTAAGAAAATTATCTTTTATAACTGGATACATTTTATATATTAATTTTTATTTTGGCCAGATAAATAATTTGCCAACTGAAATCAATCGTATTACAGTAATATCAAATTTTCCTTTTTTATTGCAAGTTTATATATACATAAAAGGGATAATATCCCTCTTTCCATTTTTATCCGAACAGGATAAACCCTGAAGTTTAGTGTCTTATCATTAATGCACTTCTATGTATAATGCCTCTAAGTCGTAACTTAACTAAGGCTGGTTAGTTAAGTCTTTCTAGCTTTAACTTATAATCAGTGGAATAAGAGGTGAGTTTTTATCAATGAAGTAACAATGGGATTGTGGCAATGAATGGAGTTTTTTGTAAAAACAGTAAATTATTTTTGAATTTGCACAACCGATTATTGTACATAGTTATTTGCTGTATGTTATGTCCAATTTTGTTAACTTAGCGTAACCGATCATGCGTAGATAGCGTGCTGATTCGCTTGAAATGGACAAGTTTCTTCTTAAATGTGTGTGAATAGTTTTTGACTGTGCTTTAGTAGCGATGTTTTCCTGATCGAAAATTTGAGAAGAAACCGATTGAATTAAATCGTATTATTTCAAATGTTTCGTGACTTTGTAAGGAAAAATTAGCTATTAATTCTTGATATATGATAGAGGCACTTGATTGTGCTACCATGATTATTGGATAAAGTATTAAGCTAGTTTCTATTAAGAAAGTTTCAGCACAATAAGCAGAAAGTTTATTAATATCAATGCACAGCTAAAGGAGAAAAAATTATGCATTGTCTCAATGTAGATCTCGCACGCCCAGGGCAAGTCTTAGTAATAGTGAGGTAACTTTCAATGTGTTCTCACTATTACTACGTTTTCTGGTGAAAAATCGCCATTTATATAAAAAATAAAATTAATTCATCTAGTTGGAAGAATTTAAATTTCGGGTGTGTGACATCCATGATAGGTTACGCTGGGTTAAATACAATTCGGTATGTAACTGAAATCAACACATCAAAGATATTTATTTTAAGTTTTCGACGTGCATACTGTGATAATATAACGTCTTTAAAATGCTCTGTGGTGCATTAACAGATGGCTATTATACATGTCTGAATTTTGTTCAACATTCATCTAAATTAACACTACACTGTTGTGTTGAATAAATAAATTCTTCATTTTTACATTTTACAACAGCTCATTTTACTTACAATTTTCTTTGCACATATAACAAACATATTGTGATCAATAATTATTTAACATGCAATGTGTGAATTTTTTGAGGGCTGATACATCTAAATCGAAGAAAATAACTAGGCACATTTACAGCTAATGAAAGGCTTTCAAGACTAATTGCTTCAAATAATTAAATTCTTCGCAGTTAATTGGAATTAGAAAATTAAACTTTAAAAGAGTTCCATTAGATGCATACTATATATATTTTTAAGGGGAAGACTAGAATATTATATATATAACCTTTAAAATCTTGTTCAGGAATATAAGATTGCTTAGTCTCTTGAAAATTTAATTTTTTTAAAATTATCCAATGAGAAAAACAAAAAGTTTATCCCATTTATAAAAAGTAGTAAGAAATGGAACTCTTTTTTTACTAGACGACCATTTATTTCGCCACAAATATGTTAAGATCTCGATTGAAAGGATATATTTTGTTAAACTTTCACACACACTGCAATAAGTGTGTGCAATCAATTAATTTGAGAGGTACCAAAATCAGAGTAGGTTCTCGATATTTTATTGCTCAAATTAAATTCTTTGCCGTTAGCCATAAAAACAAAAACATTTCTCGACTGTTGTATATATTGCAAATCTGCATTGAATTATTTATAAAAAGTAAACTTTACAAAAACTTAGTTCTGATTAAAAACGGAAAAACCTATTAATAACGTTACGTAGCAGTATTGGATTTTTAAAATTAATTTTACAACTGACCTGACACACTTTTCTTAGATGTGCATAAAAATCTAGTCTTACGATCCAATAACTATTTGGTTAAATTAGCATCAATCCATATAAACACACTCACACAACAGAATCTACAAAACTATGAATCTGTCTGTGTTCTTCACAAAATGAATATTAAAACATTGGACGAAACTAGTGAGTTTTCAATGGTTTTCTATTTAACAATTGTAACTACAAAAATTCCAATTTTCGATACCCGAGTTTAATAAAACACAACTTAATTTGTTGTGATTAATTTTATACCTTTGAAAAATGATGGGTATTTTTAAGCATAGCATTACTACAGAGAGGCAAGTTCTCCCTCACACATTCAAGAATGCAAGCGAAAATAACAGTAAATAATAAATTCTCACACATTAAATTACCATAATTTTCATATAAATTTAGTTCATCGAATTCGAAGGTGTTAATAAATGGGTAGAGTTAGCTGCTTCTTTAATTATAGCATTTATCCAGAGTTAATTTACATAAATGTTTTGCCACGGTAAATTTATTCTATAATAAAAGTAAAGCAACATGTAGAGAGGCTAAGCTGGCCACGAGATAACCAAAGTAAAAGAAATTACTTTTAAGGAAATCGAACCAAAATCTCAATCCTTCACGTATTTTAAATTAAATGGATTTGAAAATCTTAAATTTATGCTAATTGTAGTATGCAATTGTCATTGTTTTAATGCCGTTCAGAAAAACAAAATAAATACTGTTGCTTTAATGTTTAAGCTAAGGGTTAAGCCCCTGTAAACGAAATTAACACAGTAAATATTATTTCATTGTTAATATTGAAGAGAAATTATTTTTGTCATCTATAAAGATACTATTAAATGTATAGATAAACACATTAAAGTTCGAAACATGGATAAACAGTAAACATTTCATCAAACACGAAAAGATACAAAAATCTTTAAAAGTAAAAAAATGATTTTTTTATGGAATGAATGAAACAAAATGAAATAGATTATTAAATTTTAAATAAACACAAAAGAAAATTTTCAAAATTAGCGTAAACACCCCACTTTAATTTCATTTCGTAAGCAAAAAGACAGAAATATCTGGGAGAAAGGTCATATCGGTTACTAGAGAAGCTAGGAATGCAAAACCTCTATTTTTCAACACGTAGATGCATGCATGATAAAATACCCATAATAAAACGACCTACAAATACGCATTTATTGCGCATGCTACGCATTTCTACGATAATCGCACGGAAATTAATATGAAAAAACTGGAAATTGTATGAAATGCATACGCAGCACATCGCAATATATTTCACCCCCAACAAAAATCTACAACACTTTTCTTTTAAAATAAATCATAATGAATATAGTATCCTTGAGCTTGATATTTTATCGAATGAAAATCTTAACAGTTGAGAAAAGAGTGGCGAAACCTGTTCAATGGTACAAGCGTTTCATTTCGCACTCGACCTTCACTTGTTTCTACTTCCAAAAAAGAAAGGTTAACTGCATCACACCGTAGAAATTTTACTTTGAAGTAACTAATAGTTATTGTTTTAAAAATAATTCAGCATTTAAATTTGATAACTGACCTTGTGTGTGAAATGCAACTGTCTGTGTACTAGATGTTTCGCATATCTTTGGCTTTTTTTCTTTCGAACCTAAAAGTAGGTTTTCATATAAGATTAACTCAATTTAGGAAATATTTACTTCTATGTAATGCCCATTCTTGCGTATTTACATTATATCGCTTCAGGGTAAAAGGAAAATAACTTATTAATATTCATTGGTATAGTTTCATATAAAATGAACTAATGGATAAAATTATAGATAAAAATACACAAATACTACATTTAAAAAACAACAACGTAATACAAAGGAGAAATAATCTCCCTTTATGAGCGATTACAAAACACCAATTTTTTTTGTTTTAAATATTAAGGCATTTTTATGAGAGGAATAATTTGTATGATCTACCTCTTATATAGATCTGAGTACCAAATATTATCAATATCCAAAACCCCTAGAGTCAGTTTCTCAAACAAATTTTTTAAAAGGAATTAAATTTTTGGGACATATTTTCTCATGACTGATATTGTTTGGAAAAATCTTTTTCATGCGATTCAATTTCGCAAGAAATGACTATTTTTCGAAGTGAATTAATATAGGCTAGATAGTTTAAAAACTGTATAATTTTTGATAATTCAACTCGGCCGAGGCTCGATTCTATTATCCAATTCACATTGAAGAAAGATGTCAGCTATTGGAGACTGATATCTGAATTTTTAAATCAAACCTAAACCTAAAGCTGTGATCCCTTTCTCCAGGTCAGCTTTGAGCCTCGATAGATTGAAGGTGCACGCTGCATGATCATCAGGACTCGACCTCACAACTCGATTGCAACAAAATCGATCATCGAAACCGAGCACAATTTAGTCAATTGAAAGCGCATGCGTTTGTGAAGAATTCGAATGAGATCGTATTGTCAACGAATATATTGGAGGCAATATTTTTACTACATCTACAATTTTACAAAAGAAAAACCGACACATTTTATAGATTGATTCTTCCATTGTGTGTGTCCACCTAAAATACACAAAATCACACAGCTAGTTAAATTAAATTAAATCTGTTGATTAACAATGTAGCGAATATTTTGAAAGAAATATTTGGTGAAATGTTTTGTAGCTTGGGTAAAGAAGAACATGCTAGAAAACTCGCAGTTCCCGATGAGATTTCATTGATACGTATTTAGAAGACCCAATGTGGGTTTTACACAATTTTTAATTATAAATCACATGATGTTTAAATTGAATTATACAAATGTACTAAATACATATAGCATGAATCATATGTTTGGTACTTCCATAAAACTGGACAAGTGTATTTATGGAAAAAGGAGGTTCGATAATTTAGAAAATTGCACTTTCCTTTATCATTCGGCTACATTATGGTTAATACACTGGTGTGCAAAACTTAAGCAACAGGTGGGATTATTGCCATAACTTCACGAAAAATCATCTGAGAGACATGGAATTCTGAAATGAGGGAGAGTATTATGTACGTAAAGGATGATGAAAGCATCGGCGCTGAAAAAGGAATACAACGCATACGGTATGGAATCAAACAAAAACAAGCTTTATTGAACGCATAGTATCGTGACTCATGATTGTCTATCCAACAGGAAGAACAACAAGCAGATGTTCCTTAATGTGGTATATGCCCTCCCCTTACTACAATGGTTGCTTTGCACCGTCTCCGCATACTCAGAACCAGCTGGTGCAACATTTCTTGAGGTAGGAGTGCCCATTCCTCAATCAACATCTGTTTGAGTTGTTGGTTGTACTCCGGATGATGTGAGCGTGTGGCAATACGTCTCCCCAAAGCATCCCACACATGTTCGATGGGATTTAAATCTGGGGAGCACGCTGGCCAATCCATTCGAGTGATATCTTCACTTTCCAGCAGCTCCTCAACAGCAAGAGTGCGATGTGGCAGTGCATTGTCATCCATAAAGATGAAGTCTGGGCCAATGGCACCTCGGAAAAGATGCAGATGGGGAAGAAGTACCTCCTCACAATAGCGATCCCCGGTTACAGACCCTCTGTCGAAAATGGGAAGCTCAGTTCCGCCGTTCAGCATAATGCCAACCCAGACAAGAACTCCAGGACCACCGTAACGATGTCTTTCCTTGATGTTACTGGGATAAAACCGGGTCCCGATCTCTCTCC
>BMAV01020579.1:776774-797562 GCA_019973955.1 Trichonephila inaurata madagascariensis | reverse complement strand
ATCAGTTGTCCAGTTTTTGTGCTCTCTGTCCCACTGTAAACGGTGGCTTCGGTGGCCATCTTTCAACGGGAGGCAGCGTTCAGGACGGCGGGTGAACAGGCCCCCTTTTAGAAGGCGTCTGGCCACAGTAAACCGCTACACTTGTCGAACTGTTGCTGTACAGAGTTTCTGAGCAATGGCGCTTGCTGACTGCTGTCGAACTTTTTTCGCCTGCAGGATGATATATCGGTCATCCCCTGCAGTTGTCGTCCTCGGGCGGCCACACCAACCTTTCTAACAGCTGTACCTGTGGTTTGGAACGCTTTCCAAGCGCGCGAAACGACACTTTTGTTGATTCCGAACTCTGCAGCTACACTGGTGACAGTACGCCCCTCCTCCAGCTTTCCGATCATTCTTCCACGTATGAAGTCGTTCAGGTGATTTCTTCTAGCCATATTTCACGAACTGACTCACTGGCACTTGCAGAGAATATGGTGAATTGCGTCTCCGTCCTTCATTTCATTCTACTGTTGAGCAGCGCGCGCCGACATCACGCGTTTTGCGTACGCTCACATCGCTTCTGACGTTTTGTTCCTGATATTTGCATACGCATGACGTTTCTACTGACTTACGTGTTCCCTCTACTGATCTCCAGACCTCCTTTTCTGCAATTTCATGGCTATCTGCTAAATTTTTACATTGTTGCTTAAGTTTTGCACACCAGTGTAAAATAACGGCTCTATATTTGGATACTATTCTGAATTACATCAAAATGATAAATTCTCTTTCAGTTGCACATAACTTCTTTCGATAAAGCAATACGCAATTTTTGTTTGAGAAAGACTTTGTAATTTTGAACCATGGTCAAGTGACGAGGGCGAAACCTGAGCTTGCACCCTTCCCAACTTTCACACCACGCGAACGGGATAGGAATTTGAGCTATGATAGATTTAACGTGCATCAGCTTCTCTACACAGCAAGTCCTCTGGGTTGCTAGGGTTCGAACTCGTGACACACCGTCCACGAGTTCATGACCATCACCACTATATATAAACTACAGTGGCTACAAATATTTTCAACTGAAATACTTATACTTTATTTTATGAACACAAATTATACTTATATGAAAGAAAAAAAAATATTTGAGAAAAATATCATTGAACATCGAGTCTTCAAATGAGCATTCAGTTTACTAACACATTAACAAAATGTGAATACAGAGAAAAAAAAATATTTTCAATAAAATAGGTTGCACCTGAATAAAAATGTTTGAATTGCCAAATAATATCCAGCTTTTTAGAGTACGTATGATCAAAAATGTATTTTGTATCAACTTGCTATTCCCTTAATTCTGTAATTTTCTGAAACTTCAAAGAAAAGTGCGAGTAAAAACACGTTCTCTATAATGCCAAAAAACATTTTTTCGCTTTTTTGGTAGGAACTCGTGGAAATGAAAAAGTCCCAAATATTCTACGACTTTTTGAATTAATGTATTTGTATACAAATGGTCTTCAATAAATTTCTGACCACAAATTCCGCAACAAGTTTGTAAAATTCAAGAACTAATGGTTTTCCACAACATATTACTAGTTCAAACAGAACTTTCAAATAAAATTATATTTTAAAACTAGTGTTTAAATACTTGTCCCCGCGGGGGGGGGGCTTTCCATTAACTTATCAATTTCAAACTTTGTTTTGTACATCTTCAAATGCCTGTTGAAAGTAGGTGTTCTGCGTCATTAATAACAAAAGACTATTCTCACAAGTAGTTTTAATGAATTTTTTTTTTTAAATTTCTAATAAGCTGCGAATTGGTCATTGACCATTGCAGACCTAGTACATCCCCCGAAGGCTGGTATCACTTTTTAGTGCGGCGATCTATAGGCGGATACCAATCGCCGCAGGTAATTTTGATGCCCAGCTTCCTCCCTAGAGGGCGACACCTGAGCTCTTACGATGCAAACCTGTACCAGGATTTAATTTTGCCTAGATCGTCAAAGCCAAACACTTACTCTAGGGATCTTTTACATGCCATATAATCATACGACATGGTCACTGTCGATTTTCTGCATCATGAAAATCCATTGACTTGGGCCGGGGTCAAACCCGCAACCTTGGGTGCAGAAGGCCAGTGACAAAACAACCACGCCACCCAGCCTTCAAGTTTTAATGAATTATCACATCTGCATTCTTCTTAAGACAAAATCTCCAGTGCCTCCATACAAGAATAATAAATAAATAAAGCGAGGTGTGGCAAGACGATTTTTAGCTGCAGGATATTTGTGAATCTTCTACCAAATCAATTTGTTTCCTAGTTTGTTCTTTTCGGTCTTTATTTATGGTAATTGATACGTTCCGCTGTCAAAATGCGATACCTGTCCCGAAGTCTCTTTTAATATTTATGATTTTAGAATCGCACTCTTCGTGGTTGTTGTGACTAATGCCACCTGTCTGATGAAGTCAGATCGAGGCCCGCGAAATTCATCGCGGCTAAGGGATAGAATTTTTACGCCTGCCGTTAGCCTTAGCTTTGAGCACCATGCAGGTGACAGCACGATTTGGCTCGGTTCCACCCCAATTTAGAGGGAGAAAACCCTGGGGTGGTCAGGGGTCTCCCACCTCTCTTCCCCTTCCACCAACCACACGAAAGGACTTGCGGCTCGACGGCTATTTAGAGTACCCCCATGCCGCAAAGGCGCTATACATTTACAAACATCCATGTCTTCTCCGGGATTCGAACCCAGTCCCTACGGCACCACAGTCAGCGTCACTAGCCACTATACCAGTTGGGCGACACTCTTCGTGGTAAATTAAGAAACTAGTATTAAAAGATGGAAAAATTATATTTTACAGATACAGGAAGCCCACTTCGTATCTCCAGTAATGCACAATAATTTTAAACATTACAAAAATGCAGGAAGAATCCAAGGATGAAATTATGTGATTCTTAAGTGCTGCGAAAGAACTAAGGTGGGACGGTAACAATTTAGCATTTGCATTCAATGCTCAGAACTGTTTGGTAAAACTTGAGAATGAAGTATCAAATATAAGTTGATGATGTATCAAAATATAAAAGTCAGGTTTCTCCAATAAGATAAAGAGTAACTTAAAAATAATTTTTATCTTGTGATAGTTCTACATTAACCCAGAGACCAATTATGCACTCGAATTTGCGTAATTAATTCTTTATATCTGAAATTGCTTAAAGTTCTTCACTTAAGCCAAGTTTTTCTATAAAAAAAAACAAAAAGGCTCGCTATTCCGTATTTAATTTAAAATTACGTGAAAAAAATGGTTCATTCTTTCACGTTGATGATCCGAAAACGTCGTCTTGCAGAAGTTTACTCATGTAACAATTTTCCGATTGATGGCACAAACATTTTATCTCTTACTTCACACAGTTCTATTGTTTAAAAAGCTTCATTGAATGTTCCTCTACATTAAGCTGACGAAATGAGTTTCAGTTCCTAAGAGTTCATTTTTAGAGTTCATAAAAGGGAATGAAAGAAACTTAAAAACACCTCACCCTTTGGATGATCGGTAAAAACTGCGTGAGTTTGAAAAAAACGGGAGTTCTCACATGAAGTGGCTTCTGTTGGTTTTCAAAGGATTTTTAAGACGTGGAAATACATTTACTTTCTAGAGGGATTGTTTTCCTCCCTTCTCTATTAGATTAAATCTCAAATTAAAATTCAGTGACATGAGTGGCAAAGTATTGAATATTTTCAAAATTGGTTCAATACATGTCCCTCTCTCTTCCTTGATGCAGGGATGTTTGAGTGCATGTCTTACATTCACCATCTGTGTGTGTGCGTGCAGGAAATATTCTATAACTAAACGAGTAAAGCACACTGTATACAGATAGATTGATTTGGCGTCAAATAACGGAAAAAATTGTAAAAAGTTTATCCATTTCCTCCTTTTAAATGTTTCAGTATTGACACAGGTTAAACATTCAATAATGAAGGTAATATAAGAAGAGGGATTATTAAGGGAGTTATCCAAAAACTCCGTACATTCAACAATTATCAGGAAAATGTTATATTTAATAATAAACGCCAGTTTTGCGTTGAAAATTTTGCGTTATTTTTAGAATCTATGTGGTTTACTAAGTTTTCCAATAAGTCTAAAATTTCATAAAAACATTTACAACTTATTCTGTGTGTAAAATCAAAGATCATTAATGATAAAAATAAAAAATAAGAACTATTACACATATGCACCGAAAAGCCAAAACATTATGAACACCTACTAAATAACACCTTACACCACTTTTTTTACCTGCAACTGGACTAGGCAAGGATACCATAAACTCTTGGTAGATGACTGGGGACAAGTTGTACCTATTGCCTAAGCAGTGGTCGCGTAAAATTCAGTTATTCCAACGTGAAGATATTTGATCTTGGAGCTGCCTTTCTATGAAAATCCAAAGGTGCATTATCAGATTAAGGATCCGTTGAATTACGTAGCCTGGACATTAAATAGAATTCATCTTTATGCTCCTCGAACCCGTCTAACACAATTTTAGTTTTTTGAGATGGGACACTGTCCTGCTGGAAGGTTCCATTTCCAGTTGGGAAAACAGTCACCATAAAAGGGTGCAACTGATACGCAATTATGCTTAGATAGTCTACATCTTTCACTATCCCTTTTACCAGAGCTAAGGATCCAGATTCACCCATGAGAACGTTCTCCTAAGTATAATACCGTCATCGCCAGTCTGTTGACATGGAGGGAGCAACTGTTTGACTGCCCTGATACAACCATCGATGTGATGAATGAGAGAGAAATCGTGATTCATCTAACCAAGGAACTCTCTTCCAGTTATTTATGGAAAAGTCTCAATGTTTCCTACCCCACTCTAGGCGTAGTAGGCAATAATGCTTGATCAGCAAAGATCCACAAGTGGGACGTCTGCTGTTCAGTCCAACTGTACAACAATGTCCACTGAGCTATGTGTTATGAAACCTTTGTACTTAGACCTACATCGCATTGGGCTGTCAACTGCCCCACTGTCGGGCGTCGATTTTGCTTTACTAGGTGGGACAATTTTCGACGTTCTTTTTTTTTTTTTTTTTTTGAAGATGCGTAGACGTCCAACAGAGCTAGGTGTCTATTTCTCGTTTCACCGTTATTTATACACTCTGCACAAACACTTAAAACAACAGAGTGAGTGAGTGAGTGAATATTAACAACACACTTTTCAGCAACACGAGGGCTTTGGGCGACGGACTACGTAATTTTGAACCATGGTCAAGTGACGTGGACGACATTTGAGCTGGCACTCCCCTCTCCTAACTACCACACCAATGGAAGGATGTTTGAGCTCTCGACTGATTTAACGTGCATCGCTGCCCTACACGGCGTGTCTTTAGTGGTACTGCGCTCGAACTCGTGACAAGGCCAATCACGATTCGATACCTTGACCACTCGGCTTCCGCGGCCACCTTAAAACAGCAGAACACAAACAACCTACTATTCATACAGTTTCGGAGATGCTCGTTTTGAGTCTTCAGGCCATTACAATCTGCCCCCTTTCAAACTCGCTTATATCAACTCCTTTCCCCTCACTCTCAAAAGTGCAAGAAGGGTAGCTTACCTTCTCTTGCAGCAGTTAAATACCATTTTTTCATAATCTTGCTACTTCCATGTCATCCAGACGAGTTCATTAAAAAATGTAGAGGTGTTCACAAAGTTTTGGTTCAACGGTATATAACAATACAACTGGAGTTTCAAGTAATAATATTAAATCAATATATATCAATCTGCTTATTTATGAAAATAAATTATATTTCCATAATACTGCTAATATAGTGAATTGACGCAAATTAATAAAGAAAGAAACATAAGAAATGGTCATCAGTTGAAGAAAACGTAAAAAAAGACCCATGTAAGATGCTAATAATTTTAGTTTCCTTCATATTCTTTAAATTAATTGAAATGTTAATTATAAACTCAGAAATAATATGCTTTCAAGATTTATTCTAGCTGCCAAACATCTGTCTCAGGACCTATCTCTGAATTAATTACCAAGATCTAGACCAGAGGAAAAAAATGAATACACGAAATATGAAGAGCGACAACCATTTGTAATACAATCCTACACATTGACAACAATAAAGAAGATTTTCGATTGAAATTCCAACCCAAACGGAAAATGTCACGTTGTTCCAACGCGATTCAAAATTTCAATCATTTACTTGAATCGCCCACTTCGCTACCTGATGATCTCCGTTTTGATCAAATAATGACAATTTTCGTCCTGATCATCGAAGAGAATTCTTCTCCTTTTGATCTAAATAGTTAATGCGAGGAAGTTAAAGTAATCAATGTCGGGTGAAGTAATTGAATTGCAGAGTACTTCATTTGCATATCATCAGCACGTAGGTAATTGATTACACGCTCAAAATTATTTTATTACTCTGTTTGTCATCCTTAATGTTCCCAGTATTCAATTTCATTTAGAACGCGTTTCCATTTTGCAAAATACTGCTAAAAAGAAGAAAACGATGAACTCCCATTACATTAATTGAATAGAAATCTCCAGATCTTTTACAACAATTAGCGTAGGCGATATGAGGCTAAAACCCGATAGTGATGTAGAAAGTAGCAATTACAGTTATAAATTTCTGTCCGGACTATCTTTTAATGACTGTCATTGGGCAAAGATAAAGGGCCTTATGCTGTCTTTTGAATTAGATATGACAAACTGGTGATCAATCTCTTCGTTATATAATTTTAATTTTTCATTAGCTTTCAATCAGATCCAATTGACTTTATCTGAGCAGGATGGACTTTCAATATCTAGGTGTGTGTTAATGACTATATTATGACTTGATTATTTTTTTTAGGAAAATTCGCTTCACGTAGGAAACGTTGTCGGCATTTTATGTCCCTCCTTGTAATTGTAAAGCATTCGAAGACTATTAGCGAGGAAATCGTTGATTGGAATGTGCTGATCTTAATGGTACTTTATTCGTTCTGCATACCATTTTCTTCCCTGGATAGTTCTTTTTGTTGGAAGAGTTAGAATTCTCTCGGGTAATTACGATTTCTTTCTGTTCCTTCGCGAAATGAAATTGGCTTAGAATCTGCTTGAATAATCCGAGATTTGAAGTAGATTCGCAAAGGATTGCGATTTTTTTTCACGGTTTGGAAATAGCACGGTGCACAAGAAATCTCTATTATTACGCGATTGATTCTCTGTATCCACGATATAAGATCACTGATTGTTCTGAGAAAGGACGAGGAGGAAATTCATCAATTAATTGATAGTTTAATTTTTAAGAGTCCTATACCTAGTGCGTCTGAAAAAACATCATTTGTCATTCATCTAAACAAATAGATCAAAGAACTTGAGAAATCAAAAAGGCAAATAAGTTATAGATTTCCTGACAAAAAAGTTAATATCACGAAATATTTCCCTGTCCTTACGGTGGCTTAGAGGTAGCTTGCCCGCCCTAGTAAGCCCAAGGTTACAGGTTTGATCCTGGCTGGAGTCGGTAGATTTTCTGGGTGCGGAAATTATCAATACGCATGTCATACGATTATGCGGCATGTAAAAGATCTCTTAAGTATCCATTTGGCTCTGGTACTTTTGGAAAAGTCAAATCACATCAATATTTAGCATCTGACGAGAGCTTGATTGAAATTAATTCAAGCGCCAATATTTTCTAGCGAGAGCCATCACTAGATGGTGCCACCACTAAAATGGCTCTCACTCTTGAGGGACTTATATCATGTCTGCAAAGGCTTGTGTGCCAAATTGCAGCCCATTTGAAGAAAAAATATATTTCCCTAAGTAATTCATCTCATCTTAAAATGTCATTATAGGAAAACAAAATTTTTCATTGAATTCAAACATAGATATGTGTTAAGTTTTCTACAAAAGACAGTGGGTTTCATTCACCTCCTCCCCCCACAAATAAATGCGCTTATCAGGTAATGATGATCTCAATAAATAGCATTCCAATTTTGTTCTTCCTTGAAGTAAAATGTAGAATTTTAATTATTAATGTTAAATATATAAATGTAAATATATTTTTATAATCAGAGTTTCTTAAGTACTAGGCTACAGGGACAAGAACACCTTTAAAACTAAAAAAATCCCATTTAAGCACAAGATAAGGAAATAAACAGTTGACGAGAGAGCCCCAATTTAAAGTATCACAAATACATGATGCACGATTTCCATTGCTTCTGCTTAAATGGAGAACATTTTAGAAGTAGAATCCAAGATAGAATTCTGAAAATATGACTTACGATCGATCTCAACATTTGAATTATCACTGAAATCACACACAGGTGAGAATTTTCATCTTTAACAGACGGAATCGTGATTTTGAAAATGCCTATAAATTAATAGTTTTAATATATTCAGTGTCAGCTCAATAGAATATTCATATAAAATATTTTAGAGGATATTATTAAAAGAAAAAAATCCTTTATAAATACAATTTTCTGGCAAAAAAAAAGTGAAGAAAGAATGGCATATTTCCCAAACATTTCCCTTTTATGAAAAATGCTTCTATAATAATATTTTTAACATATATAGTTAAAACATCTACACCGGGGTTGAACTAAAATTTTTGAAAAATTAACATTATTTTCAGAGTTACGATCACTGAAATGATAACGGGTGTTTTTTGTTTGTTAAAATTTCTCAATTGACATATAATTAAATATGAATGCATCCATTTTTACATGATATACGTATTTCAATAATTTTACTTCAACCCCATTATCGAAGTCTTAGCTATATAGAGGCAAACTATTATAAAAGCATTTTTCATAAAATAATATTTTGAAAATATGTCACTCTTTCTCTTTTTTTTTTGACAAAAAATGGCATTTGAAGAATTTTTTTTGAAACATTCTTAAAACCTTTTATATGTAGATTCCAATTCAACTGACACTTAATACCAAAAAAATTACCAATTTATACGCTTTTTCAAAATCCCGATTTCGAGAACGTAGTCAGCTATCTAAAATACACTAACTATTTTAGAGTAATAAAAACATTTATCCGAAGCTGGTTTACGACAAAAACAAGTTATGTCAAAAACCCGCCGCCTGAAACATGCCAGGTTGTGCTTGCTCAACGACTATTGTTCTTTTGATGAGATTGTATGTTAAGTTCTAGTTGAAGGCAACAATTCTGGGTAGATTCCGTGCGAATACCAATTATAATTTGATCTCGGATTATTTCCTCCTTTTTAATCTTTCCACTCCTTCAAAACCACAATTAATTGCCGTAGACGGAAGTATTACAGAAAACTTTCGGACTTCTATTTGCAATCGAACGAAATTTACGTACTTCAGTTGATATTAGTGTTTTAGTCAGCAGATTATATATATATATATATATATATATATATATATATATGTAATAATTCCCTCTAACATACTTTTAATTAACTCTCTTTAATGATCTATAAATAATCTTTTTCATTCTTAGGTTAAAAACAAAACATTGTAATCTTAGAAAATATTTGTAAAAAACAAGCAGTTTAATTATATCTAAGCGCAAAACATGAAAATAAAAAGCGGTTTAAACGATCAGAAACATGCGCAATCGATAGCAACAATTAAGCGCATGATTAATAAAACGTCCATAGAGATTAAAAGTCAGGATATACCTCAATACATATAATATACGCATAAAAACTCATTTAGCTAATTTTTTGTTCCTTTTTTTTATGTAGTTTTCCAAATAAATAACGTTCTTTACTTCGCCTTTGGAGAATATATATATATATATAAATTCCACTTTTACTCTAGGAATCTTTTATTTTGGCATTGATTTTTTTACACGATTTTTCGAAGGAGCGTATCTACTATGAGAGAAAGTTTAGATGGATGGCCTTTGTATTTAATTTATGTGATATATATTTACCAGGAAAATTTTACAGCGCCTAATGAAAACAATAACTTTGCATTCTAGGTTGAAATACTGTAAATTATAATAGATATTCATAAAATTGTAAGAATTGTAGAATTTTTGAATAAGCAAGTTCAGTGTTTTTAAATTCCCTCTCAAAAATATCTTTTTATTCCAACCTTATTTTTATAAATAACTCATAGTTTTCGTATGAAAACAGTTTCTTTTTTTTAAAGCTTTTGCAGTATTTATTTTTTTCTTTTCTGAGTATTTTAGTTTTTCAGCATTGACGTAGATCACCCCTGTCAATAGTACTGTCTCAAGGTCACTCGAAGTATGCCCCTCCCTTTTTTTAAAAGCTCTATAAAGCAAAGCAAAAAAAAATTTTCCCCTCGATTTATATTATTTTATCAATATCGACAGTTTCGACATTATATAGTACCCCTAGGTCTCTCTCATTTCTTTTTTATATATTTCTAAAGATTCTTTGTAACTTAATATCCCATTTTTTGCTCGAAACAACTGGTAAGAGCGAATTCGCTACTATGCAATAGATACCTTTTCACCGCGTCAATATTGCTGCCCTATTTTATTTCCTCATTTATTGGTTATTTAAGATGTTATTTTTTACCTTAATTAGTCTCAGAGTAAAAAGTTATTAATAGTTCGGTTATAATTTTCTTGTAAGAAATTGAGATAATTCTAGAATTCTTTTACACGATTTAAAGCTTATTTTTAAAAACCTTCTGAAATAAAATAGTTTTTTAAACTTATCATTTTTATTTCCACGTGTTACAAAATTTACTGTAAAAATATTTCATGGATGTAGGCAATCCCTCAGAATTTCCATGTGAAAAAGAATAACAGTAATTTTCTTTGAATAAAATGTTTGACATAGCGTAAAGTAATATGAGTATCACGAAATACGAAAATTTGCTTTAAATATTATCCTGCATTAAATACAAAGAAGTTTGCACGACCAAACCATCATGCGCATAAACATTTGAATGCTCTGAATTTGACTGCGTGTAAAATATTACGCAAAAGTAGGTTACGATAATGAGAGGACATTTCCGAAACACACATAAATAAAGTTAACTAAAAAACTTTATTTTCAAATACAAATAATTTTCAGATGTGTCAAATTGATGAACGTAAAACGCATGATTTACGCGAATATTAAGGATACACATCTTACATTATTGAACAAAAGTGTCTAGAGCTCATACAAGAAATCAGATTAAGAACTTAATGGTACTTTTATCCACCAAACATATTTACAGCTCTTAATTTGAGAGAAATAACAGAAAATTAGGAGATTATTTAGTTAAAATAGTATATATATACGAGATACACAAATAAGGGATGTAAGACAACTATTACTAAATCTAAATCTAAGCACTGTTTATTGTTATCAACTAAGTATCAAAACTCAAAAATTTGCTTATACGCACCCTCAATTCAAATAATTTCATATAATTTAATATGTTTCGACTTCATGTAGAGGGAAAACATATAAATTTTTTTAAAAAAAATTGTCTTCTATTCCTACTTATTAGTAAACATTTTGGAAAAAAAAAACAAAAAACATGCGTGCTCTTTGAGAAAATTAGAGCCCATATAAAACAGAATTCACAGAAATAAAAACGTCATAAGCCCAATATAATGAATTTCTCTCTCTCTCTCTCACACACAATCTTAGAACATAACGTAAAAAATAACAAATTTTACATATTAAATGTGATTTAAAATTCCTCGCATTGAATAGCTCAAAAATTTAGAAAGATAGTTATATATATTTATTGTATATCTTTTGAAGTATATATAATATCAGGTTTCTTTATCATTTGACTGTGTGGTTCTGCAGCTTACAAATGTGTGTGTGTGAGAGAGAGTGAGTAAGGTTAATTCAAAACTTAAAAAATATGACACCTAAACTGATACAATTTGAATTACCAACAAAGGCTTGGTCTTGGTTATTTCAAATAAACGAGATAATTTGTTTTGGTTGGTTAAATTTTAGGAAACTCCCAACTTTTTTTTAAATTTGCAATCAAAACATTGTCTTGTTCCTTCAAACCGGTACCAAGCGCTTTTTCATTTCTTTTGTTTGAAAATACAACGCTAGGAGGTCAATGACAACACGCGTGCTCCCTCGCAAGTTAATCGCTAACGACTGAATTATATGCACATTATTATGTAATTAAATGTGAAGTTATCTTTCTTAATCATGAATATTGTCCAAATCATGTTTTATTCTATCGAGATAAATTACATAATTGAAAAAATTAGTTAGATTTGAGAGACAAAAATGCTATAGAAAATTATTTACTGAATTATTTTCTCTAATTTCCAATACATTTTTTGACATTTATATGTTTAAATTAGATTGATGAGTTACAAATGAATTAATGAAGTTTTTTAAAAACTTGTCGGCTATATAAATATTGTTTCCCTTAAAAACTATAAATGATGAAGTTCCTTAAAATAGAATTAGTTCCCTTTTTTCTCTTTTAATCATATATATATATATTGAAATAATTTTCCTCAGCTAGAATATTTGATCCTTCTAAAGAAATACTAAGCTACATTTTAAATGCTTACAAAAGGGTAATATTTCATCAGAAATCTTTTATATACCTTAGATCATACTTTATACTTGTGAGGAGCTCACTCATTGTAGAACGGTATTGGTTTATCAAAATAAAAGAAAGTGACCAAAAATTTACATATGTCGTTGATAAAGGACTCTTGTCCTTTTGTGTTCTTTCGACTTTTCTTTCGATACCATAAAAAAAAAGGCTACGCACTCCTAAAAGAAACTAATTTAGCGCACTTATCCATTAAACAGAAGCTGAAGCACAACACGGAAAATAGTCAACATTGATGCGTTAAGAACAATTAATCGTAATAAAATTAGGATTCAATTAAATATATGTGCTACTTTTAATTTATTGAGTACATAAGTAATTGTTAATATTCTTAACAATTAAAAAAAAAATGTGTGTATAAGAACGTACACCCCTCCCCCCCAAATAAATTGAAAAGTGATTTAAATTGCTTGATTGTTAGTTTAAAAGTTGTTTTTATTTTTCGAAATTATATAATAAAAATTTCATATCAACAATTGTACTCCAGTGAATTAAAGCCTATTTAAATCTGTAATTTTAAAAACTGAACACTGTATCTTAAGAAAGATCTTTCTAGTGCAGATTTTGTGAAGGAATCGTATTGAATTTTAAAAGCTAATGGTTTTTCGGAAAAATAAATTAATTGATTAATAAAATATGGTTATTGCCAAACTTTAAAAAAATAATAATCACCAACCACGTTAAATAATTCAAGCTATTAACTATGGACGCATCATATTTTTGAAATGTAATAAAATGTTATTTATAATCTTGAAACAAGGAACACACACAAACTAAAATCAATTCAATTGTATATTAAATAAAACATAATTATTCAAGTAATTAAGCGTTTGGCTATACATCTTATCGAAGAAGATAACACTTAAACGTTTTCTGTATGAATTATTTGCACGAGCTGAGCTCGTCTGAAGTTTATTGCCATTTCGTTATTTTTAAGAGTACGAACCTTACGAGAATTAATGGTGGTAGGACAAATAAAAGAAAACTGGCCCAACCTCTTTTTGTAGATTGGATGATCCTTATGATTAATACCAAGGACTTCCTCTATTAAAAAAATACCCGCTTCTTAAATTTCCGTAATTTTTATTTGTACAGAAAACCGTCACGCAACCACACTTCTCTTATGCAATTCTTATCTGAAATAACAATGCGATTGTTTGGATTCATTAATCAAATAGTTATACACTCTTTTCCTTTCACTGTTTTTTCACCTCAGCATATCATCTAAGCATTCCAGAAATGTCGAGCGTCTTGGAGTCATCCCACACAACGTAAAGATGTTTAATATAAACCTTCTTATTTCGTACTGGGAGCCAAAAATTTAACAGCTTCTTTGAGGGTTAAAAAAAACCTTGTAAAAAGACATCAGACACACAAAAAGACGATCTCGATTATTAGCCACACGAGTTAAAATAGAATGAAAATACCGAAAAAAAGTGAACGCAAACCCAACTGAAAGCAGCCGGTTATTACGAATGGTAACTCGACTTTCGCCAGTTTGTATCATTTTTCATCTAAATGATATAAGATGTAATAATAGTCTTTGACTAATGCGATACCTCCAAGCTACAAATGTGACGCTTGTGTGCTACAGGTTCACCATCTCTCTCATTTCATGCTCTTTACTCCGATTATTTACAATTGGGCCTCATTGGTTTCTTTGACCTGGTTGTTTCCTCAGATCTTGTCTGGCAGGTATAATTTCCATCTGTAATGTAGCTCATCGACTCTGTGGTATTCTTTAATCAACTTTTTCTTTCATTTTTTCTTCTTCTTTTTTCGGGACCGCTCAACAATTTGTAGCGATTTCAAAAACTTTTGTGGATTTGTTTTCATTGAAAGTGCAAGAGAATTGGAAAATTATGAATCGAATTTATACAATAATTATTATCTTTCTCTGTTTTAGGAGTCGATTAAAAACAGAGAGCTTGTAGTGATATTTATAACCTATCGTAAAGGATTTTTAATTTCGAGGTGATTTTTTGCATATTACAACTATTACTTTTTTTTTCTTCTGAGAATGAAAAAATTGCCAGTGCTATTTTTTTAACGCATTTATTAGTTTCTATAATGAACTTCTATTTCGGGTTCCCCTTCTTTTTTGGATTGCTTAGCAATCTGATGCAACGTTTTAGAAATTTCTTTCTTATGTTTTGAACTTTTCTTTTCAATACAAGTATAAGAAAATTGGGAAATATTAAAAGGTTAATTTATAATGTGAACTTTTATTTTAAATTTAATTTTTTTTTCGAAATCGCTGTGGAGCGTGTTGCAATTTTAAAAAAAATATATACATATTATAATTATTTTTAATTTGGAATCTTAAACAATATTTTAGGAATATTTTGAGAGAATTTTCTAAGCCAATTTTAAAGAATTAACCAAATTTAAAGCATATTTTAATTATTTTTTTCTTGGAATATTTTCTCCCTACGGTTTCTGAGTATTCCTGGTCACGGATTTTCTGTGTGGTGCAGTTATTTCAACAGCTTGCTTGACTTTCAATTCCACTAAAGTGGAATAATTTGGGGTACTTCATGTTAAATGCCCATCTGGACCTTGAAGTCCTCACTGGTGTGGTGAGAAATTCGGAGGGTAAAGTTCTATTTAAGAGGTCGTCTTCCCTTTACAATAATTCTAAATTACGTATGAAATATATGAAATTCTCGCAATATGTAACCGATGTGTTGATCTAATGTGATGTTAATTAAAAATAATTGAAATTTAAACCTCTCTTTTTGGACTGTTTAATTAATAACTTAGAATTCGAAGCTATATCAAAAGTTTTTTTACAATACATTTTTGTTGTTTTAAGTCATAAGACAAAGAAAGAGAATTTCATATTTCCTATAGGAAGTTTTAAACTTAGAAACCCAAGTTTGAAGGTCTTACGTTTTATTTAATGCATTAGGTAACTTTTTAACGTTTTATTTATTGCATTAAATTAGTGGCGCCCCCAAGGGGGGGGGGGGGGGGCGAGGGGCCCGGGCACCCCCCCCAAACCCCTTGATTTTTTTTTTCGATTGATTATAATTCTAAGTATGTAGTACGTAAAATTTCATTAAGTATTTGTTATTAATGATTAATTTTATTAATTAAGGCTAATTATTTATTCAATAATTAGTTTACTGTTTTTTGTTCCCGAAAATCGACAGAATCAAAAGGAGCATGATACAAGAATGGTGGAATTTTGACCCTTGTCCCCTCTCCCCCCTTGAAAAATTCCTGTGTGCGCTACTGCACTAGATAAATCCCTACATTAGATAACTTTCTAAATCACTACTTGTGGCAGCGTAAAAATTTTTTTCCAAAGTTTATATATATATATATATATATATATGTATTGTATAATTATTAAACAATACTACATGCTTAATGAAACTTTACTTTGAATTTTTTTTTTCTTTGTGAATAAAATTTGCAGTGTCAATAGATACTTATTGAATACTTTTATTTTTCAATGCACATATAGGAAATGTTGAAAAAATTATCAATTACTTTCTTTCTCAATCTTCGTAATATCATTCAATTTTATTTCCAAAAAGGATAAAAATTTAAACGTCAAAAATTTTTTAGAAAAATTTAGTTTAATTCAATATTAAGTGTTAATGTTTCTGTTTACTTAATTAATAAATTATTACAAATTCATCTCATAAAAATAGAAGAAATTATATTATTATTATTCTTAAAACACGTTCTGATATCTATTTAATAAGGTGACAATTCCTCATGGGAATTCTCTTAAATGTTATAAATTCCTGCCATAAATTTTCTTCTTTTATCGATTTAAAATCTGTTTGGTACACATTTTTTGTTAAGCTAATATTAATTTACAGTGCGATTTAAGAGAACAATTTTACTAAAGAAACATTCAAATCAATCTAGTGTGATTAATTTTCTTTTCACGTATACTATATAATAAATATTTCCAGGAGGGGGGAGATTTAAATACCTTCGTATAACACACACACACACACACACAGTTCTTGTAAAACACAGTTCTTGTAAAACACAGTTTCTACATTACACGACATAAAACATTTTAATTGAATTAATTAAATGAATTTTTTTTTGCTAAAAAAAACCTTTTAATAATACGTAGTGCAATATTTAAAAGTGAATTGCGAAGTTCCTTAGGTTCTTATGGAGAAATTCTATAAACGAATTGCAAGATCAAAATACACAGTTAACTTTTGTAATGATGGAGAAATAAAACTAGTGACGAAAAGTTTCAACCACCTTTGCAAAAAATAAATTAATTAATAATTGATTAGCTGTACTTTCTGCTGAAGTAATGGTTAAAATTGATTTTGTGATCCAAATAAGCCAGTTCTATATATTTTATAATAATAATAATTATTATTTGAATATATTTTTTGTTGTATTTTAAATTTTTTATTTTTTTATTCCTTTTTTTTTTAAATTTTTTTTATTTAAAATTTGAAGTTAACTTACTTCTTAATTTGTACGTTTTATTGGAACAAAATTTTAGCTACAACCTCTGACAATAAAGTTCAGTGAATAGTACTGTAACATTAATGCAGATAAAGTATTAACGAAAGTTACCTTTCTTTCCTTCGAAATAGTCACCTCTCATAACTATGCACCTCTGAGTTTTCCTATACATGTTCTGAAAACTTTGCAAGGAGTCTTCTTTTGATATGGAGTTCAAAAGCCTCGTCACACTTCATTGGATGTCAGAAATATCGTCAAATCTCTTTCCTTTCAAATCGAGATTGCGTCGTGGGAATAGGAAGAAGTCAGGAGGGATGAGATCTGGCGAGAATGGTGGATGTTCAATTTGCATCCCCCTCTCTTTGGCCATGAACTGTTTCATGATATTGGCTGTGTGAGGGCGAGTATTGTCATGAGCAAAAAACCATGAATCTCGTTGTGCGTACTGGGGTCGTACCCTGCGTAGACATTTCATGAAACGGGTCAACATTTCAATGTACCTTGCAGTATTCATCGTCCAGCTACCATGCGCACAGTTAATCCCTATCTTTCGTGATTAATTTACTCACTTTCTCAAAGTTTTTGTCACTGACTTTCGTCTTTTGCTACGGCGGTTGTCAGAATCACTTTCATGGCCTTCTCGAAAACGGGCGAACCACTCGTACACACACTTCAAGGACAGTGCTTGATCTTCATAAACACGTACCAGAATCAAATAAGTTTCTGTAGGTGCCTTGCCAAGCTTAAAACATAACTTTAAATTGATCTTTTGTTCGTTCATTTTCCTGTTTCAGTTAAGAACCAATGCACTAAACAAGAACTTTGTAAAACAAGTCTTACACGGAACACAAACGAAGCTCAACTGAGCAACAGTGGGGGAAGATGGTCAACACCTGCCGCTACGTATGTGCAGTGTTTTGTTTTGGTAGCGTTGCCAGATCGGCTGTTCAGACTTCATGCACCGAACATTATTGTATTATAAAATTTTACACCTTAAGACTTGATTTCGATTTAATACGGTACACATTACCTTGATTTACATTATTTCAGCGTTCGTATAAAACGGTTTCGATACAACACTTTTATTTCCATTTACAATAAAAAAATGAAACACTCAAGCTTATATAGAAAAATTAGAGTTTTTCTCTTTTACATAGAGCATCAGATCCTATTAAGAAAAAACTAAATATCTTAGAAATATGACACAAAATACATTAAATTGATTCTTCTACGAGAAAATATTATAAAAAATAAATATAGAAACAGAAGCGCCGTGACAGTGATCTCTAGCAAAAGAAAAAGAAAATCAACTCTAAGAAAAGAAATATCAATTTAATAAAAAATACTGGTTAGGCTGATTTTAAGAACACAGTCAACTCTCATTCGAACACCCTCTTTAGATTCACTTTTGCCACTTGGCGTCATTATTTGTCTCTTGAAAAAGACATCACTCGAAGGACGATAAATTTGTTTCGAAATGGAAATAATCACTTTATGGTAGTTTGGCTTTGTTATGCGAACAAAATAGAATCTATTAGGGGTTTCCTTATCAAAGAACATTACAGACAAGATAAATGTTAATGTAAATAAGGATTATCAAATAGAATACTGTACACTTTTATATATGAATAAATCATATGATAATATTAATTTTTCTGAAATTTTTAAAAAATACATGTCATCTTTCCCAATACAAAATAGTACTATTAAAAAAGCCTTAAATACAATAAAAAAATGGATAGATCAATTTTTAACTATAATGTGCCTATAAAGCAAGATAACTTAATATGTAAATGTAGTGAATTTAAAGAATTCATAGATGAACATCACAAGCATGTTGTTACTGGTGACCTCAATATTGTAAAAGACAATAATCTTAGAAACATAATGAATAAAGGTACTGGTTTTAGATTAATGATTTCGAATAATAATAAAATTATAAAAAATCAGTTAATTAATGATATTGAGCAATTTATTTACAAAATAACTATTAAATATAGTATGCCTATAGAGGCATTCACAGAATTCAAAAGTAATATTACACAGCAGCTTAATAAATATAACTATGGTACAGATAATAAAATCTTTTTTAATAATATTAAAAATCAGATTAAAAATTTGCAAAATAAATTTATTATAGTTTATGTTGATAAAGTGCCAGGAAATTTTGCCTTCATATGTAAATACTATTATAATTTAATGATCAACAATTATTTCGATAATAATACAGCTTTTATTAAGTCTTCTGTTTCTGATAGAGAAATAAATAAACGTATCTTGGCCTTTCATAAACAGTTAAGAATTCAAATTAATAATAATTTTAAATTTCCAATATATTTCTTACTCCCAAATTTCATAAAGACCCAGTTAAATTTAGGACAGTCACAAATGGTTTTAATACATATATCAGAAAAACAGGCAAAATTCTCCATGAAATATTGCATGATACAATAAATAATCTTAAATCCACAGCCATTCTTAAACATAGTAAATCACTTATTGAACAAATGAAAGATAAAGTTTATCTTTTGATCAGTCTATAGTTTAGATTTTGAAGATCTCTTTAACTCTATTAATATTGATGATTTGATAATTATACTTGTAAATTTACATAAAGATAATTTATTTAATAATGTTTATTATGATAGATTTGGTAAACTACTTAGGTTTGTACTTAATGAGAACTATATATATCATAAAGGTAACTATTATCTGCAGATTAAAAGTTTGCCACAAGGTGGCCCTGCAAGCAACTGTCTTGCCAATTTATACTTACATTATTTTGAAAGTAGTTACATTAATAATTCTAAATATTATATTTATCATTATATAGATGACATAATCATTTTTGGCAAACAAGCCAATTTTATACCTAACATTAATTTTTATCCACAATATCTTAATTTAATACAGACAAATATTAACAACAATGAAGCAAATTTTCTTGACATACATGTCAAATTAAATGATAATGTAATAGTTTCTAATATTTATGATAAAAGAGAAGAATTTAATTTCAATATTATAAAAGTTCCTCATTGGGAGAGTAATGTACATGTTTCTATATTCAGAAATATTGTTTTTAATTATATACAACGTAATAAATTTCTGGTGTCAAAAAAATCAGACATTATAAATAACTATAAACATTTTACTAAATATTGTTTAAATCAGAAATACCGAATTAATTTTATTAATAGTTATATGAATAAAGCTATTCAAAATAGTTAGGATTAAAAATTCTGAGATTGTGATAATAGTTTTTTAATATAAACTTAGATATTTCATAGTTATCTCCATAATCTAATATTAGATAAAATTACTTATTATTATTTTATTCATATTTACTCTAGTGTTATTAAAGTTATGCTATAATTTGGAACTCTTATTAATTCTTATTTCCATTCTTTTTATACTTTTGTTACGTGCTACATTTCAGCCCTTCACTTGATTTAAATCTGCATTAGGGTCCAGAATCTGGCAATAACTTATTTATTGCACTCGGATTTAGCGCGGGCTTTGCATTTGTAAGTGCAATTTTTAGGTATGTTACCTCTATCTTGTAATGGATTTAGATACTCCTATCCATTATTTTCTATTGGTTTTTGCTCAGTGTTATTTACATAAAGGGGGAAGGTTGGCTGGCCAAAAAACATGTTCAACCCCACTTTTATATAAATTATTTTATATATTAGCTGTCCTAAGTCATTAATGTTCATAACACTGCAGTATCCATTTTATAATTTTTAATCTCGGTTACTCATATGTCCTTCATTGTGTGATTTTCCTACTGTCTATGTGTTTTTCGAATGTGATTGTTTGG
>BMAV01020579.1:758700-771774 GCA_019973955.1 Trichonephila inaurata madagascariensis | reverse complement strand
CATTTTACGAAGAAAATCGTGAAATGTTCAAGGTTCCAGGAAAAAGTTCGCAATCTAGAGGTTCGTTATTCTGAGGTTCGACTGTATATATACGAGCGCAATTCGGAAACTAACCACCGTTTGGGTGTGGCGCTGAAAGTATGGTTCGGAGCATCCTCAACCGAATGCACGAACAATCTCTGATTCAGTAAGCTTCCAGTGAGTTTCGTAGAGCCGAGAGTGTGCTAGTTCTAACGTGACAAAATGTGTGCCGCCATAGAAAATTCCGCCAAATGTGAGGAGATTTCTTTGGGCCAAAAAACTGTCACCAATGGATATCCATTGTCAATTGCATACCGTATAACATGAGTGAAGAAGTAGTGAGTCAATGGATATGGAACGGAAAAACAAATATCCATGAGGCATCACGGAGTGGGTGCAGATCTCATCAAAGAAATCGAGAAAAAAAAATTCGTTTGCTCTATAATTTCACAATTTCCTAACTTTCAGAACACTTTCCAAACATTTCTCTTACAGTTTTGTATGAGACAGTCACGGGAACAAGCTGAGTCTTAAAAACGCTGTAACACATTCGTTTAAATCGCAGGCGGCCACTTTTTATACGGAAGGAATTGGTAAATTGGTAAAAAGATACGACAAGCGTTTGAATAATGGAAGAGACTATGTTAAAAAATAATAATAAAAGAGTTGTACCTTTGATGTGTAAATAAATCCCCCCCATCTGCCTTGGTTTGTTTTTACAGTGATTCGGAGGTTACTTTCCGAATTGCCCTCGTATATATAATAGAAACACAAAAGCATTTTTTCCTATCAGTGCTAATATGCATTTTTAACAAAATCGCGAACTCGTGCCGGCATTGTTTGCGTTGAGTCCCAGGTCCGTGTCATGTTGCCATTAAAATTCCACTGTATTGAGGGGTCGGTGCTCTTCAAATCTGAAGAGGGTCAAGAACTTCACGTTAGTGTGGCGTTGAAGTTTAGAAGGTGGAGAATCATTTCAGGTATCATCCTCGTTACCTGACCGATATTCTAAATCAGGGGTGACCAACTCGAGGCTCGGGGGACGCATGTGGCCCGCCTTGAATAATTTTGCGGTCTGTGAGATTCTTTACAACTTAACAAAATTCGACTATTTTTTGCAATATTTTTTTTGTTTAAAAAGTTGTTTTTTTTGTAAAAAATAAATCTTACAACTGTTATTATTTTATCACGTTGCGTCTGTTACTGCTAATTTCTGTTTTTTTTTTTTTCTAAATTGAAATTTATCAAACATAAATAATGCTCAAACTTAACGCATGAAAATCTGCAACATCCATTACGACACGTAAATACACATGCATTGAGATCGACTTGCAAAAACTAAGTGAAAGAGTTGAGAAACAGATATCTCCCTAATTAAATAAATTAAACATTATTTAATCATTGCATAGTTATTATTATACTATCTATGTTTGTATACATGAAAAACAATGAAAACAACAATAATATATCAGTCTGTTTTAAATTTTCACTCCAACAAATGTTTGTAATGGATCTAAATCTAATGTAGATATATATTTTTATATGTGCGGCCAGCGGGATTGTAAAGTTCTTCCGAAGTGGCCCGCAAGGTCATTTGGGTTGGCCACCCCTGTTCTAAATTATGAGAACAACTGTCAGCGATAGTCTTCACGTTGCTTCGGAGAACGACGTAAAGATACAATCTGTCAATCACACACATTTTTAAAAAATAATACCATCTACTAAAATATTCAGGGAATCAATTACCTAACGATAATTTATAGAATCAATGATTGTGTTATTATCTTCACAGTCTGAAGCAATACGAGGTCTATTGGTCAAGTAACGAGTATGAAACCCGAATAATTGGAACCTCGTTTTTCTAACTTTCACACCCATCAACGTGAGGACTTAAAGTCTGAATAAATGTAGCATGCATCTTTCTCTTTACTTGGCGGATCTTTTGTATCACTAGTAATCGAATACATAATTCGACAAAAATAACAGCGGCTACGAGTTTGAAACCACGGCTACGGTAGCCACGAAAGTTTTATAGAAGGAAACAAGTTTTCTTTCTGTAAAATTATGAACAAAGCTGTTCATCAATAAAAGAGGCACATTACTGAAATTTGTTTAATGAATACTTTACGTACAAAAAATAGTTTTTTATTAATTAACAATAACATATAATTAATAAACTATTTTAATTTTTCTTAATAAGTGATTTAATGCTTTATGATCGTTAATTTCTTGTAGAATTTATTTTTTAAAACTGAGTCAAATTACCTTTTTTTTAACTCTATTTTTTGCTATTGCTGAAATGAGTTATTTATTAAGTTTTCCATTGTTGATCAAGTGTAGCTTTTAATATAGCGAGATGCAAGAATTTTTAAAACTCATTTCAGGAAAAAAATAACTAAGAAAATAAAAGGTATTAAAACTGGTTCGAATAAAATATAGGGATACTTACTGAGTGGTGACAAGATATAAGAACCATTTTATAGCTCACACTAATTAAATCACCAAAAATGCACAGCGTGGAACAATACATCAAATATTCATAATTTCGAAGCACACAACACAAAGTATAACATTTTAACATTTCATTTCGGCAAGCATGCCATTCATTTCCCTAACGGCTGGAATTTATCGTAATAGCATGTAAATAAATTTTACTCTTCGCCAACAGGAAATGCTAATTCAAAGCATTTGTTTTTCGCCAAAATGAGACGCCTCTGGATAGGAGGAGAGCATTCAATGTGCGCCAAACTCTTGCTATGCAGCTCATCAAAATATATGACAGAGAAAATAAATTTTACGAATTTATTTTATCTATCGTCGGTGAATAACAGGCTCTAAATTTATGTTATAACCCTGAAAACGAAGGTACAGCTTATATAGTTCATTTCATTCACCCTTGCAGTCTGAATTTGCTTTGCTGAATAAAAAGAGAACCTGAAATATTGTCTCTACCACCGGCTTTACTTCCCATAGCTTTTATTTGTGCTACAAAGCATGGTTAGTAACAGAAAAACACTACGTCGATATTCAAACTGCACGCCAAAAAACGTCATATATATATATATATATATATATATATAGATACTGTTATTCTAGAGAATCATTATTCCAGAAGAATGTGTTATATTCAAACAGGCAGTTGAAAAGATAGTGCAATCCACAAAAATGTGTGGAGATTTTTTTCCCCTCTTCCCTTCTCTGGGTGGATTTTTATATTTATTCATTTATTTTTACATTTTTCTTTCTGATGCGTTCGAAAGTATTAGTCTCTAAAAAAAATTCTTACTCTCTCCCTCTATTTTTTTTTTTTTTTTTTTTTTTTTTTCCGAAAAAATTTTTTTTTGTTTACTTTCCGACTGATTTTTTTTCATTTGTTTTTTTCTCATTTTAATTTTTTTTTGTATGATAAGACTCTAAGAGATCATTTGTATACTTGAGAGGAATCCAGACCATGTGGTTTAAGTCACAAATTACCAAACATTAACTCGGGAACTTTTTTTTAAAAAAAAACTTTTGTGCGAATATTAAAAGGTATTTTTTTTATGAATAAGACATTTTTACAATTACAACCCGAGTATGCACTGGCTAATAACCTGATAAATTTGCAAATAAATTTTAATGGAGATTAAACCTATAGATAATTGTTATCTTTCTAATTTATATATACGCAGCTTTTAATCACTATATTTGGATTTTTACTGCTAATATGTTTCTAAATCAACTGGAAGTATTTAATTTTTTAATCAATTACTATTTTAAAACTTGTTTTTAGGTTTTCTCAGATAATTAAATAGATTATTTTGTGTATGGTTTGATTTGCAGGTTGATAGAAATGTAGATGTAGACGAATACCTAATTTACGAGTTTTTTTATCAAGTGTTAAATATCTTTTTACTAATAGAAAACAAAGCTAATTCCACAATTTAAATTAAATTTTAAACAAATATAGCATTTTATTCACGAAGAGAATTGAAATAAGAAAATACTTTCCGGTAAATTTATCTAATTGCCTTCTTTTTGTATGTGTGATAAAAATACTCCTCAGTATTTAAAAGAACGTCATTAACAAAATAAAAATTTAACATTAAGAGTTTAAAAATGTTTCTGTCACTTGAAACTGCTGGATTTATTTGAACCTTTTTGAATTTGCTACCGAACTTCCAAACTGATGCCTTTAATATGCAATTATCTCTTACTCAATCGAATAATGGTATCAGGAAATTAAGCCTAGTACCGCTAAAGACCCTCCGTGCAGAGAGGCTGATACATGTTAAATATGTCGAGGGGGATGCCAGCTTCGTCACTTGACCATGGTTCAAAACTACGAGGTCCATAGCCAAAAGCCATCGAGTCGCTGAAGAGTGCGACGTTAATATTCACTCATTCGAATTATAAAAAAAATACAATAATTCTTAGTCTAACGTATTTTAATAACATATTATTCCGTAGATCGGGGTTCGAGGATTGTATGCAATCAGTCTCAAAGATCAAGACAGTTCTTCAGGAGCGATTGAAATTATTGTCGAAAAACAATCCTTGAAATACAGGATATAGTACTCAAATTCGCTTAATAAATTCCAGAAGTTCTTCACACGTTCTACAGCATTCAGGCACATCTATCAGTGTCTAAAATACAAGTATGTTTAAAATTTATTCGAAAGCACTCGCTCGTCCTATTCAACAGATGAAGTAATCACTAATCGCCGGTCGACTCTTCGAGGTCAAATTAATACCAACTAATCACCAGTCAAAGCAACACTGACTCAGTTTGAGCGAGCGACTCCCTATTTATTGGTCTCATGGATCTTTCGAAAAAGATCCGCATACGTCACAGATCGGGATACCAGTAAAGTTCTCTGTAATTTCCAGAAGAATCCCTAGGGTCGCGACATCGGCAAAATCGTCACCAACATGGTAGCCAAGTCACCAACAAGATCTACAAAAATTATGCCAGTTTGACTCTATTGCCAAGATTTCGCCAAGTTTCCACTGAATCGCCATTACAATGTAAGGAGCGCGGCATTGCTTACTAATATTACAATTTTAACATAAGTTAAACTCAACAAACACTATTATAAACGCATTATACACATCCAGATATAAATTATTTCCACTATTTTAAGCATTCAGTATACAAAATTCAACGCAATATTTTTATATAACTCAACTTCATAGAACCTTGAAGCTCTGCACTGCAAATAAAGAAATTTTTAGTTCTTTTTCCTCATACTTCACATTTACACAAACTTTAAGCTTAAAATTTCACTTACTTTCAGCCTCACATTTCAATATATGCATATAAGCTTCTTTTTCAATATTTTTGGTAAGATTTATTTTAGAATTTTAAAAAATTCAAAATTGAAAGAAAAGGTTTTTTCTAACTTTCTTCTAAATAATGACCCATCGATTATCAATTTCTTTAAATTCAACGATGCTATACGATACATGAACAATTTTATACAAAAAAAAACAAACTCTTCGCGCTTGAGAGTTTTTTCAATACCCGGGTAGAACCGAATGGTCGTTGTGGACAACTCGTGGCTAGTGTCATTTCTGTTGAGTCGTGAGTTCGAGTCCTGGTACTCCTAAAAACCTTCCTTGTAGTAGACTGATGCAAGTTAAATTTGTCACAACAAAGTCCTCACGTTGCCATTGTGTTTAAGTTTTGAAATCAAGTTATGGGTCCGATTCTGGATGCCATTCACACATTATAAAAGGGAACTGATACAAGCTAAGCTAAAAGCCTTATCATACAGGCATGTCTCGAACAACTCGAATCTCTTTCAAACAACTGTTTTAGGAAATTTTTCGAGCAGTTGTGAGGGTACCGTAAGCAAAACGATACACTCTGACGTGAGTCACGCTCTATTTTTACATTGAAAAATTACTCGTCTATTTGTCTTCTTCGGTAAACAGACATCCAATATTATTATTTCTCTTATTCTGTTCTTGCTTTTGTAACAGAAATGGAGAATCATTCTGCTTAAAATATTATACACCATTTCTCGTTTGATGAAAACGAGGCTGCCGTTTTATTTATGACGTAGGGAGACGAAAAACCCCATTGGCTGAAATTTGAAGCAATGTTAATTTCTAGTAATTTTTTCAGCTCACCAGGAAAAAGCTGTTGGAAGCCGTTGCTATGCCAACTGGGTAGAAATTGTTCAAAAGGGTTACTTGAAATAAAAATTGCTCCAAATACGTATATGTGTAAGGAAGTCTTAAATTTGTTGTGGATCATAACCTTCATTTTGGCAAAGTGGGGAGATTCAGATATGGGACGGCATTTGAGTGGTCGTACTTACCACGGTTGTCTCTTTTATTCCTCGCCCATTGTTTTTCTATGAGCGACTTCTATGTTTGCATTTTTTGTTCCTATACAAACTTTAATAGCTATTGGTAGCTCATAATACTTAATACATTAAATAAACAAAACATATAAAAGCATTTTTAAGAAAAAAAAATGTGTGATTCTTTGATTGAAAAACCTTTTGCGAAAAAAGTTTTCACTTTCTTACAGAGAGAAGAAATAAGTGTTACGCTAAAATTATCTATTTGTTGAATTAATATTTAAGAAAATACAAATTCTAATACACATTATTTAAAAAAAAGCATGTTTTTTGATAGTGCATCTCTAATATAGTATATAAGGATTACGAATTAGTAGTTTTTTTTTCCAGTTCTCCTTAACTTCCTAATTATCAAAAGTGATTTTTGAAGTAAAGCGAAAATAAACGAAAAAACCTTGTAGAAATTATGCTTTTAAATTGTAACTATTGAAAACAAAATTATGAGGAATCGTTTAAAGAAATATGTGTTGAATTAACACCTAAGAGTTTGACGAAATTTGTATTTACTAAATATGAGTGAGAGAAATATGCGGTCTTTAGAAGAACCAGACGATTAAATCTAATTGAATTTTAATTACGTCTCTTTAAAGACTGTAAATATGGAACATAAAAAGTACTTTTTTTATTTTCCCTTTTTTTTTTTACTTGAATCATTTCATTAAAAATAAAATGTTTTTATGTGTTTAATTAAAGAAATATTAGTAAAATATGGTTTTTTTCCCCCTATTTTTTTTACTAAGCATAAGTATACTCAAAGTTTTTTTTTTCAGGTGAACGTACCAAAGAGTAAGAATTAAAAATAGATTAAATGTATCTAAAATTTAAAAAAAGGATTTTAAGAACGTAGCAAAGATTTGTTTTTGTGCGTTACTAACTATTAAATTCTTTCTGGGAAAAGTATTCATTTTTTAAATTTCAAAATAAGAAATTCCAAAAAATAAAACTCATTTTTATTAATTTTTGGAATCTTTTCTGAAACATTCCACGCACACACAAAAAGTCCGACTTAATTGAAATTCTTCAAAATATTCAATCTCATTTTTCATCTGGAGTTCCACTAAAAATTTTTAAAAGGAGAAAATTTTATGAAAAAAAAAAATTATAAAAGTATGTTCATGTTCAAATTTTCCAAATATTTTCTTTCTTATATCTACGAAAACGTTATTCATAGAAATGGCTTAATGGCGCCAAGACAGTCAGAAAATCCACTGTGAACATAGATTTATTTCCCATGCGCGAACAAAAATTAGTCTTCTATTTTCCGCTTGTAGGAAAAGAGAATTCTTTTATTAAGAAGACAAATTAGCTGAAAGTGTTTCTATTAAAGTACTTATCTACAGAGTTTGGTGGAAGAATTGTAAGAAAACTGAGCCTGAATTCAATTTGCTCTGTTATCTCATAACTGTATATATTGATAGAGAACCTGAGGAGAACTTATTGACTCGCAGTCAGATCACAATGTTAAGGAAATGTTTAATTTCATGACATTTACAAATCATTGTCAGCTGAAACATTTCCATGTATGAAGAAATTTACTGGGAAATTGTTGTTCATATTTTAGTCGACATAAATTTGTGAGCCAAGTTTTTCTTGAATTAAGATCAACAAGTCAAGTGCAAAAAATGACCTAAGCTTGTGGGTTGTTATGAGAATTTAAGCAAGCCATCTCACTCCTGATTTAAAAAAAAAATGTGTTGAAAAGTATGATAGGGTACATTTGTCTCATTAAACTAATTTTAAAATTAAATGTGCACATGCAGCTATAGATAATCCGCATTAAGCACAGAAAATAAATTGAATAAAAAACAGCCACTATTTTATTTAACTTATATTTACTATTTTTTTTATAATAAATGCAATCATTTTAAAAAGGCGAGGCCTTCCGGCATCCTCCGCTCCCACAATGTGGCTCGTGAGCCTCAAAACTAGTTGCCCATCACTGTACTAGTTCATTTATTGTGCTCACACATCATTTGATGATGGTTTAAAATGACGCGTTTTGCTACGAATATTTCTTGTGAATATTGTGTATAGCCAATCAACCATATGTTCAATTTATTATCAAAGCTCCTTCCATCTCTCTTTCTTCTGTGTGTTTCTTTATATATATATAATATTTAAGAAAATCTTAATCATATTTTAGGTATTTAAGAAAACTTACTTATTCACAGTTCCAATAATTTCTCCGCTTTCCAAAGACATCATAAGGGGAAAAAAATGCTTGTGTGACTCATTTACTTTTCTTAGCTACTAACTACATTGACCTTTTTTCATTACCCTAAACTACGATGAGCTCTGATTTGTTCAGTATTTCGGGTCACTGTAATGAGGCCCTGAAGTTAGTAGAAATCTAATCTGTCTTATTATGCATCAGCTGCTTAAAAGCAATTAAAAGTCTCATTGGAACTCTTTGAATTTCTGATTGAAGAAATGAGTCATTCTCTTCAAAATGTTGTTGACCGTTTTGCGGGTGGCCTCACAAAGCATGCGTCATTAAACACGGTTCTCATCATTCACTGATGACCGAAAAGAACGAATAGGGGACTGACAGTTGAATAACATATATTTCTATTAAACTCCAAAACCTCATCAAAGTCTGGACTCTAATTGCAATCTATTACCATAAATAAAAACTTCCATCAACTTTTCAGCTCCCCAACACCAAAATAAGTTGACCACCCCTGATCAAACCCAAAAGATTTCTTACAGAATGTTATTGTCGTTCATACGAATAACATGTCCACTGAAATTGAAGCGGCTTATTTTAACGAAATGAACATCTGGCTCTTTAAACAATCGGTATAATTCAGTGTTGCGTTTTCTATGCCAGATAACATTTTCCTGAATTCATCCACTTACAAACCCCTTCCTCCTTCACGGACATAGTCCGGGTTTCCGAAGCGCAAGTCAGGATAGAACGCATTAGGGTAGTGCTTCTCAAACTTTCAATGCTGACGACTCACTTTTCAATGAGATTTTTTATCGTGCCCTCCTTATACAATAATAATGAATTGAATGCAATAATAATGCACTTTGATGCTAAAGCTACAATATGATCTTAATTATAAACCGTACAAATTAATGAGATAAGTATATTAAATCTTATATATGTTACTTTTAAGTAATAAATATTTTATTTTTCTATCTCGAATTTTTAAATTGGAACAGATTGCAAAATGCTGTGGCTGCTTTGAAGACAAAATATAGATCTCAGCCAAGTATAGAAAAGGTACTCAGAGTGTCAATTTCTAATCGTAAACTTTACTTTGCAAGACAAGCCCATGGAAATTGCTAATACTTATTAAACTTGCTCTTAATTTAGTATTAATAAATTAGTTTTAAAAGCCTTGTGCAGCACTGATACATTAAAAGTGTACTGTCTGAAGTTCCCACTCTTCGCATGAGTTCATTTTTTAAAAAAACAGAAACATTCTTGATATAATAGTCGGGAGAGTAAACCCAAATGCGCGAGACAATGTTTACAAAAATGTAAAATGATATTTTAAAATGAATGCTCATGTTATAATTAGTTTTAAGCGAACTGTAATTTTAAGCTTCACAGAATGAGCATTTAGAATGAAAGTAAAATAATGAAAAAATAATATAAAATTCCGATAAAGAATAATTGTGTTATTTTTAATATTTAAAGCGACAAGATTTTAAAATGTTTTATCCTTGGAGCAGGCACACACTCGATACTAACGTTAATGGTCTCGCGGGGGTATTGAGTCACCCCAATCGTTTTTTTCAATAATTATTTTTATTGTACACGATACAAATCGTGATTCCAATGAATAATTTAATTAAGAGAAAGTATACTTACCTACTCTCAAGGACTTTCCAATTTTTCTTTTGTAACAAATAAACAGTTTTGCCAGAATTAACGATTTCGTGATCTGTGTGCCTCGCGAGACCACTTCCGTGTTAAAAGTGTATTCCATATAATAATACGGACGTTACTGCTAAAACAATTGTGCAAAACGTTTTTCATTATGCTTTACATGTTTGAGAGTACTTACAAAAATAAATTTTGGCCAAGTAATCCTTCAAAGTGATCTCTGGGGTTTTCCAAATATCATAAAACTCTTTTACATGGAACCCCCCCCCCCCCCATAAACAAAAATACATTATTTACAACTTGCCTAAAGTAGAAACAAACACATAAGAGAGAGGTCATAACTAACTGTACCAATAACTAAAAAGGTCAAACAGATGTTGAGCAAATATATTCTGCTGCCTACAGCTATAATGTACAGTATTTCAAGAATAATAACAGTGATGAATTTCTTATCTTCCTAAATTTTTTCGATTCTGGGTCTGGGTTTTGTTTCTCTGAAATAATAGTCTTTTAGGTTTAAAAAGAAAACGTAATAAAAAATCTCTCATCATGGGATTACAGCAAATCAAATGAAAGTGTTTTTTATTTGGTTATAGGATCAAATATAGCTAATTAGGTATTGAAGAAGTTTTTATTTTTGATGACGTAATATCGCTAGATGATATATATAAATTATATCAGAGTAAAAGTTAATTTTCTATTACGTCTGAAAGTATTTGTTTTAATTCATTCCGGAAAATAAATTATTTTTAAATCTTTTATTTTCGATATGCTCGCGCCCCCCTCGTAGGATTATCGCGCCCCCAGGGGGTGCGCCCCACAGTTTGAGAAACACTGCATTAGGGTCTTGTACAGCATAGTTTTGTCTTACTAGCTGAAAAACCAGATCAAGTAAATGCTTTTATCCGTAAAAAGCTTTCTTAGTATAACGACACAATTCCTGTCTTTATTTCAGTTAGGATATTGTGTTGCTTATATTAAACATTAATCCCAGATAAATGAATTATGTAATCATTTTAAATTTATTAATCTCAATTAAAAGAGTAGTTTAGGCATAAGTACTTTGAATATTAGTCATATATTTAGTTTTATCTTTTTAGAGAATACCCTGCCCTGCACAACACACTGATTTAACCTCCCTCTCAATATATTTAAAATAATTGCTGTCACCAAACTTTGTCGTTATGAATATGTTTTGATATGTATTATAACTAAATAAAATCAAACTTTTGTTCTTTATAACTCTACAAAACAGTTTTCATTTTCACTGTTGATATTGATACAGCATCTGAGGAGCTGCAGTTTGAATTTATTGACTTGAAATCATATCAGTGTGAGGAAAATGTTTAATGCTATAACATTAACTTTTACACAGATCATTATCATCTGAAAAATTTCCATGCAAGAAAAAAATTCCTGGGAAAAAGTTCTTTATACTTTAATCGATATATATATATATATATATATATATATATATATATATGAGGAATTTTTTCTTATTTACAAAAATAATATTAGTTGCAAATGAGCTGACGTAATCTCGCAGATTGGGATGAAAATTTAAACAAGAAATTTCATTCTTGATTTAAAAAAAAAAATGTTGAAAATCATGATAGGGTACATTTGCCTCAGTCAACTGATTTTAAAATTGAATATGCTGAACGCTAGAGATATGAAATTAGTGCAGTAAATAAATTGAGTAAGACTCACTATTTTACTTGACTTCCATTTATATTTTTGAATGAATGAATTAAATCATTTTAAAAAGGTTCGGCCTCCTCTTCCACAATGCGGCCCGCGAGCCACAAAACTCATTTATAGTTCTCATCACTTGATAATGGTTTTAAATTGCGCGTTTTGCTACCAATATATATATTCCTTGTGTAGCCAATCAACCATATGTCACGTTTATTATCAAAGGTCCTACGATCTTTCTCTCCTCTCTGTGTGTTTTTTTAACACGCTTTGATAAGTTTCACTTGTATGGAACGGAATCTTTGCACCCGATTCTTACCCACTTAAAAGGTCAGAATAATTAAAAACTTTGCTCACTTGTCAAGGACCGATGGCAATACAATAATTTCATAATTTTGTTCCATTGTCCTGATCAGGATCCTCAAAAATAAGGATTTCGAGATTTGGCGACTAATTCATTATATTTTTTCAGATTTGGTGACTAATTGCATACATCATTTCCAGATTTGGCGATTAACTCCATACTCCATTTACAAATTGGGTGACTAAAGACCCTATCCCTTAAAAAGGTGCAATCCTAAAAATGAAAATGCTTGTAATTAATACAAATAAAACGAACAAAAAAGTGTTCTTTATGTGTGAAAGAAGAGGGTGGGTGTGTTAGCAATTTCTTTTCATAATACAAATGATTGTTTAGTTTTTCTGAAAATGGAAATAAATGTCTCGTGCACGTCAGAAAAAATAATTTATGTTTTAACTGCTAAATCAGACATTCTGTTTTTCATAATTCATTTTACCAAAACAGCTTGATTCCCCACTTCAGCCAACCTTGAACTGTGAAAGTGAAAACAAAACTTGCTGAATTAATCGAAGAAAAACCTTGACAGGGTTTTTTTTTTCACTTTGGAACCACTTGGTATCAGAGATTATCTGAAGCTTTTCGAAGACCAAGCCATGATTATTATATATAGACAGTTTATTAAAATTTATTATTTTTTTTTTCAATTTCCGTGCCGGGATATTCCATATTCTCTAAAAATGACGCATTTAAGTTTAATTCATCAATCAATAAATGATAGTTTAAAAAAACTAAAAATGCATGCTTTATTGTACATCGAACTAAAAAATGAAAAATATATAAATTACAGTTAAAAAAAAAAAAAAAAAAAA
>BMAV01020579.1:694244-752847 GCA_019973955.1 Trichonephila inaurata madagascariensis | reverse complement strand
ATATATATATATATATATATATATATATATATATATATATATATATAGAATATTTGTTACTTTAATGCCCTAGCAGAGCACTCTATACTATATAAACATTAAAGATCACAAATAAAAATAAATAATTTATTAAAAATTAACGTTTTTCTTTTAAATTTTCTTTTAATGTAAAATACTAATTATCAAATTTTCTCAATAATTGCAATTTTAAGATCATGTTTGGTCTTAGAAACTTATGACACTCAAATAACTTTTTTACAAAAATTTGTTTTAATAAAATTTACAATAAAAGAACAGAGAAATAAAACGTCAAAAATTTGTAATATTTTGTAACAGTTTTTTTCAGAAATTCGGTATTTTATTATTTGATCCAAACTTTTCTTACGAAAAAAAAGGGTTGCCAGTAGTTAAAAACAGATACCGAGTAACGATATCTTTTAAAATAACCTATATAATCTTCTTGATGAACTTTGAATATGTTGTTTAAAATTGTAAAAGTTTTAATATGGAAAAAAAAAATGAGAAAATTAGATGAGATGGATATTTGAACACTGATTATTTCAACCTAAAAATATTTTAGAACAACATCATGTTAATTTACCTCAATTTTTATTGGGCACGTAATTTTTTTTTTACAAAGGTGTTGAAAATACAGTGAAATTCGTTCAACGCGAAAACGCTTAAGACGAAATATCGGTTACCACGAAATAATACAATAATCCCAACAAACTACTATATATTTTCAAGCATTTTTTTCTCTTAATCCAAAGCGAAAATCGCTTAACACGAAAAGATTTCCCTTCTGGGAATGAACAAAATACAGAAAAACCATCTGGAATGGACTGTCCTATTGTATCATCGGAAGAATTCATCGCAGTAAATGATGATAGTGTGTGTGTACAGCCCCTATTATGACAAAGACATGTTGGAGTTTGTTCAAAGCTTATAAAATATCATTGATGCAGATTCCGACGACAAAAATGAAATGAATAATGCAGCCCTTGCTCCAACGTCATACGAATGAGAAACATCATGAAAAGTATCCTCAGTTATTTAGACGCGCATTCCAATGGTGAAATAAATAACAAAAGGGACATCGAACAATTTGTTGACAATTTGATTCTAATTAAGACAATGCAAAGAAAAATAGCAGCAAAAAAACTCAATAAAGGTTTTCCTTTTCCAGACTTGAAAATTTTGTATTAAATTTCATTAAGTTCCTATGAATATTTTTTTTCATTGATTTTATTAAATACATGCATATATATACATATCTATGTAAATAAAATGTACTATAATAAACCTTATTTTGTTGAATACATGCTTCTTTGTAATATTTTTTTAACGAGAAATTATTTTAACACGAACAAATATTTCAGTCCCCCGAATTTCATGTTAAACGATTTTCACTGTACTTTGTGGAATTAGATGAAATATAATTCCTCTTCCCCGGAAGATAATTTATAAGTTATATAGAGGCTGAAAATATTTAATTCCTTTAATACGATTTTATCTTTACAATGTATTTCAACCTTTCGTTTTTATACTGAGCTTCTCACACATATTAGAGGTCAAAAGAATGGAACTCGGTATCAACGGAGAATACGTAACTGTAGTAGGATATTAATTAAACGACAGAAAAAATCCCACACAACTAGCAACTAGACAAAATTATCTGAAGGTATCTTAATAAAATTAAAACTGAATATTGGAGAAAAATAATAATCAATGCTCATTAAAATCAGAAAACGGGACCTTTAAACAAAAGAAAAATATCTCCGGTCAAAAAAGTTCCTTTTTTTAATGTAACCCAAACCTATTAGTTCAGGCAAAAACGAATGAGACATTAGAAAAATAAAAGGGAATGCAAACTAAAAAAGCAGATTACAATTGGCTGCAAAATAAATTGTTTAATTTAGACCCATGATTTGATTCCTTTTCTTTTTTGTTCTCTCTCTCTCTCTCTCTCATCCTCCCATTCCTCCTACTAACTTCAAAACATTTTGATCTGTTCTTTAGTAAAGACAAATCAATTGAAAGTAAAAACAAATGCAGAAAATACTTGAGGGGAGAAAAATCAATCGAAAAAGACTAAAGATCATTTTTCTATCCAATAGATAAATAGATGGTTTCTCTGGGAAGAGGAGGTCCCCTATTCCCAACTTAATATATATGCATAAGTGACGTAAAATAAACTTTTTGTGTTCTTTCTCCTTTTTTAAACGCGATCGTCAAAAATACCGGATATTTATAAAAGATTATATGCATCCAATGCGATGTAGCTTATCATCAATACAATAGCAGATCTCGAGGCATCTTTAGAGATGATTTGTATTACTGGCTTTAGGCGACAGGACACTTTTTAGAAAGTAAGAAAAATATACATTTTTATTTTGAAATTCTCAAAAAATAAAAGGGAATTTATTCAATTATTTATGAGAGATATAAATGTAAGACCAATATTTCCCTGGGTTCATACTGGGCTTTGAATAGGATGATTTGCAATGCAAGCGAATACGGATCGTGCGTTTATAAAGTTTGTGAAAATATCAGTTAATCATATAAAAGGATCGAAATCCTAGTTCTAGATATCTGTATATATATATATATATATACATATCTAAAATACAGATTAGCTGAATGGAATATTTTGAAGATCCTGAGAAAAATTTCAAAGAAACCATGAAATCTATGGAGTAGCAATAAAGTAGTTGGTTCAAGGCGATCAACAGGAAAATTTTTCTAAATCTATTTTAAGGAATTCTATATATATACGCGCGCGTTTAATTAAATAAGAAACAAAATCTATGGTTAATTTAAGTCTGTTATAGCGGAGAAATATTTTTATTATGTTTAACTGTGATGCTGTATACTAAATATTAATAAAACAGATAAAATATAAAAACGCAATTTTCTGTTATATTTATTTTAATTTATTTATATATAATTATTTATTTATAATAATTTATTTTAACATTTTGCATTTGTTTTATGTGATATAACTCCACTCATATATAGTAGTGTATATGGTTAACTTTTTTACACCAGTTTTAATTTCCTATTATCGATTCCTCGGGAGAATAATCTCACTCACATTCCCACCAAGGAGCAGTAAATACCGAGTGACGAAGATGTACCCAATAAGATTTCTTTGTGCGAGACAGTCGATGCCTCTGATTGGCTACATATTTGCCGCTTGCTGCTAACTTTGTGTGTTTTGATTCTGCCTTTATATTTCACAATGTAACGTAATATCTTTATTCTGCTTTACATAATGGGTGATTATTTTGATCTAATATCCTTCCAGATTCACATGAAATTGTGAGCATTCGAGCTCTGATTACACAAAAAAACCCTTCCGGGTTATGAGGTTGGTTTCAGTTAAATTCAGGGGTTTGAAATTCTAGCGTTTATGTGGTGTGGCAGTTACGAAAGGGAATTGTCGGCTAAATCTGCCGATTCTTAGAGTCCTCACTCTGGTGGAGTATGGAAGCTTGGAGATTTGAGTGCAGTTCTAATATCTTCCTCTTCACTTAACTTTTTCGTGACTGGCTTTGTCACGAGTTCGAGCCTAGTACCATTAAAGACCCACCGTGTAGGGCAGCGATGCACGCTAAATCTGACGAGAGCTGAAACGTCCTGACGTTGGTGTGGTGTGGTAGTTAGGAGAAAGTGGTACCAGCTCAGGTTTCGTCCACGTCACTTGACCATGGTTCAAAATTACGTGGTCCGTCGCCAAAAGCCCTCGTGTAGCTGAACAGTGCGACGTTAATATTCACTCACTCACTTAACTTTTGCTCAAAATTACAAGGTTAGGCGCTTATATAACTCTCGTGTTCTTTATAAATGTGATTCTAATAAGAAGTTAGTCATATAGGACTATGTGGTTCTGTGATTGTTTATGTAAATAAATTACAGTTTAAAAAGACTAAAAACCACCCTTTTATAATTAATCCAACTGAGTTATAATTTAATCTTTTAGTCGCCAAATATGGCACTGTGATCTGGAATTGCTTGCCAGATACAGGGTGGGATCTGAAAATGGCAAATCGTTAATCCTGATAATCCTGATCAGGACAACGGAACAAAATTATTAAATTATTGTATTGTCATCGGTCCTGGACAAGGAAGCAAAATTTCGAATTAATCTGAACTTTTAAAGTGTTAAAAATTGAGTTCCAAGATTCCGTTACATACAAGTGAAGCTTATAAAAGGGTGTTAATAATAAAACAGATAAATGGAAATTAACCTCGTTGTCTGACCATGGTTGATTCAAAAGTATGAAACGTATTTGGCAGTGATTAATGGAATGGAGAAGGCCGTGGTAGTCTAGTAGTCAGGGTCACGAGCTCGTGGCTGGCGTGTCATGAGTTCGAGATCTAGTGCCACTGAAGCTCCGTCGTGTAGAGGGCTGATACCCGTTGAATCTATCGGAGCTCAAAGTCCTCCCATTGACGGGGTGTGGAAGCTCGGAGAAGGGATGCCAGATCAGGTGTCCCTCGATTGTGTCTCAAATAACGAGGTCCGTCGCCAATAGCCCTCGTGTTGCTTTGTGGCGCGAAGTTAATAAACACTCACACACTCACTAACGGAGGGGCCCTAATGGTAGGTTCTAGTTAGGAATGTTGAGTTTTCCTTCCTCAGTGTTTATTAACGCCATACTTTGAAGCTACACTAAAGCTATTGGCAACGCGTACTTCGTAATATTTAACTGTAGTCAAGAGGGCCTCCTGAGTATAATGTCACATAGTATGTGAGTGCAAGAGAGATATTGGAGAACCAACTACTTATTACTTATCCAGAAACAATTCTAGAATTTTTCAGAAAACTCGTCAGTAATCAATGACTTAGAATAAATTCATTACTTAATCCCAATGAATAAAATTTTTGCCTATTAATCTCTATTAAAGTATCAAAACAGTTCAATTCTTACTCATCTATGACACCAACCCGTGTTGTGACGTTTGAATAATTTCGTGTTATGTACCGTAATCTGTCCATTGACTCTAGCCCGTAAAATAAATTGCCATTCCAAGTGACGTAATCGCTCCGAATGTAGTGAAGAACAATGAGCAAATTTATGTTTAGAGACGAAAGCAGATTTTGTTTATCATTTGACTAGACGGCCCAACAGCTGGCGAGAAACCTTTATTGCCTTTTCAGCCAGAAAATCTTGCACAAATTGGTCATTACAGAGGTAATAGCGTAACAGTCTGAGCTAGTATTATGATCAATACGCACACTAAGAAATTCTGTAGTTTAAGAATGGTCAAGGAATGAATGGAGCGGCATCGTGAGAGGAAGTTGTGCTATAACATGTAAAAGTGTTTAGTGACGTTGAGGTACTTAGTGCTTTGGTGATGATAATATTCGTAGTCGCTTAGCATTAAATATATATGTATAGGGAAATATCAGTTGGGAGAAAGGAAAGTGAATCAAAGATCGAACGAAAATACGCTAAATGCCTTGTCCTCTTACATGAGTAAAAAGTCAGTGTTTAAGTACGAAAATTGTTTAAAATCTGAAAACTTAATTTTATTTTAATCTCGCGTTAAAATAAATTTCATGAAAACTGTAATATCTTATATACATCTTTCTAGAAAAAGTTAAAAATGTCTGCCAAAAGGAGGAATGCGGGATAACTGTAATTCATAAAACTTCCTGAGATACACATATCTCACTATTTTTATATAACTTTTTATGATATACATACTTTTCATTGTTTGCTGAATTATTATTTATGATGCATAATTTTTCACGATTTCTATGGAAGCTATTTAACAATTTATAAAATTCTTATTTGCTGGAATTGTTTTCAATGCATACACATTGTTTTATTGTTCACACAAAAATATGTTTTGAATTCACCATTTGCAATGTGTATTTTTACAATTTTGAACAATTGTATTAGAAACTAGTTTAACTTCAGCTTTCAAAATATATATAAACAATCTGTATTAAATTAAAATAGAGATTCGTTAAGAAACAATTATTTCTTGTAAGATTAATTTTTTAATGCATATCGAAACACATATGCCAAGAACTAAATTTTATTCCGAAGTACTTCAAATTAAATGGAATTTGGAAATAAATTGTTGCATTTAATACAACATTAATGTTTTTAACCTATTGAAAATGTACTAAAATGTTAGTTTATATTGCTATCTACTATTTTTGATTTTTATGGTGATAATATTTGAATTGTCTTCCAATAAATTATTCAGTACTAAAGAAAAAGTACAAACCCACCTGAATAGAAATAATGGAAACTTACTATACCATAAGGTATAATCGATAGGACAAAAAAAAAATCAACAGAAAACTCTCCTTCTTAATACAGCAAGCTAAAAGTTTCTAAGTATACGTATTATTTCTTTATCAAAAATGACAGAGAAAACCCTTAACATATAGTACTAAAAGAGCTGGAAAATCCTCTTAACCTTATCCTCTCTTTGAAGCGCACGAATTATTTTTTGAAAAGGCTGCCCTGTAAAATAGTGACCCAAGTAAGTTGCTTATGAGTCTCTAAGATCCATGTTGTCAGTGAATACAGCTTTGATATTTTAATTAAGCTAATGTAATTTAAAATGCATAAATCTCGAGCACTAATACTTACGAATTTTCAACGAATGAAGATTCTCCTGTTTAGTGTTAATAAGCATCGAAAAAATGCACGCCATGAAATACATTTTTCTTTGGTTTTGGCTTTTCAATAAATATTATTCTAGGGTAAGCGTTGAAATATATTTTTGAGTGAGTGAGTGAGTGAATATTAACGTCGCACTGTTCAGCTACACGAGGGCTTTTGGCAATGGACCACATAATTTTGAATCATGGCCAAGTGATGTGGACGACACCTGAGCTGGCACCCCCTCTCCACACCAATGGGAGGACGTTTCAGCTCTTGACAGATTTAGCGTGCATCGCTGCCCTACACGGCGGGTCTTTAGTGGAACTGGGCTCGAACTCATGACATGCCTGCCATGATCCGATACCTTGACCACTGCGCTACCACAGCCCCGAAATATATTTTTATGTCACGTTGTGAAGCAACACTAAGGCTAATGGTGAAAGACTGTATTTTTGAGCAACGGTTAAATAACGAGGGGGACACCTCAGCTGGCTACTCCTCTCCAGACTTCCACACCGAGCCAAAGGCAGGACCGAGTCTTCATAGATTAAATGTGTGTCAGCCCCTCTGCACGGTGGATGTTCTGAGGTACCAGGTCTCGAATTCGCTCATGAGTTCGTGGCTATAACCACTGGGCTACCTAGGTCACCCAAACTAGGCAGCAGAGATAACTAATGGTAAATTATATTATTTTTGCTCTTAAAATATTTGTTCTCACATATTAAAAGTTAAAATTCTGCGTCGATTCAACTCGAGGAGCAACAGTTCATTGTTGTGTTTCGCCGTATAGCTAAAAATCTGACAATAAAGTTTTATATTTTCAGTAAATATTTTTTTGTTAAATGATGTTACATTTTGGACTGCCGCCCATTCGTTAGAGTTGTTAGTGACGCTGACTGTGGTACCGTAGGGCCTTGGTTCCAATCCCGAAGAAAGCATGGATGTTTGTAAATGTATAGTGCCTTCTCGGCATGAGGGTACTCTAAATAGTCGTCGAGCCGCAAGTCCTCTCGTGAGGTGGGAGGCCTCTGACCACCTCCAGGGTGTTCTCCCTCCAAATTGGGGTGGAATTGATCAAAATCATAGTGTCATCTGCATGGTTCTCAAAGCTAAGGCTAACGACAGACGTACAAATCTAGCCCTTAGCCGCGATGAATTTCGTGGGCCGTGATCTGATGTTACTGTCAATCAGGTGGTATAAGTAAAAACAGCAACACGTTTTGGATTAATTTAATAGGATATGTATGATAATATATAAAGAAGATTCATATAATCCAATAATTCGAATATATCAAAGGATCAATTTTAAATTTAGATGTCCTTGGAATTGAACAAATATTTTTGTGCAAAAAACAAGAGATTTCTTTCCAAAATACTCTTACAATGTCTTTTAAGTGAAGAACTTGATTACTCAAGGTGTTCCGAAATTTAAAAGATGATAAAAGGAATTTAGGTATTAGCCATTAAATAAAATGCCTTATACTTCAACATAAGAAAGTATAGCGCGTACCAAATTCTTTTAATGCTATATTTCCGTCAGCATTACAAGAAAAATAGTACTTTTAAAGATTTCAAAGTAGGTGGTATTTAGAGATAAAGGGTTTAGTTGTGTTAAAAGCATTAACAATCCTGAGATCTCTCAGTTATATACCTCTGTATTAGAAATTTTCTACTTTATAACTCGACTTTCGAAGCTCTAGCAAGATAAAACTTATAATATTTATTTATTTCTTATATACTTCGCTCTTTTCCTATCCAATAAACCTATTTCACTGTTATCTTTAACAAAACTAAAAGAAATTCTTTTACCTGTTTGGTAGAATCTTTTTTATAAGGTGTACATTTTAGAAGTTGTGTAAATTGTTGTTTACATTAAATCAAAATTAAAAAAAATTGTGAATATACATAATATACATCAATATATATTATGTTTATATATATTGATATCCCATGTAATCTAAAAAAATATGAAATTAATTATAAATATAATATAATATAATGAATATTTTATTAAAAAGAAAAATTGCAGATCTCACAATAAAATAAATCTGCACACATCACGGTATTGCAGAGAACGTCCCGATTATTTGGGATTGTATAAGCCAGAAAGTGTATCAACTAGAAATCTACTTTAAAACAATTTTTTTAAAAAAAAATTCCCCAGTTAAAAAAAAATATTAAACTGAAACCAATTTATGAATTTACATGTGATCAAAATTGTTATTTTTTGAAAAATTTAATCCATGATGTTAGTTGATGTAATTCGTCGGATCAATATTCGATATTGTTTGCGATATCGCTTCATGAAAATCCATCGCATTGACAACTTACAAAAATATAGAAAGTTGCGAGGAATTTCTTGAAGCAAGATTAAACTAGACATGGAATATTTAACCATGAAATAATACAATGCGCCGCGTAGAGATACCTAAAAATGAACCCTACACCTCAGAATAAGAGAAATTCGTATAAGAAACAGTTCTACCGTAGCACAATTCTTAATTGATTATAACATCAAAAAGACAGAACGATTAAAAAAAAATCATTTTGGCAGGAAAAAAAAATTATACTCAATCAGGATCCGTTATATTAAAAAACGAGCGCATATAGAAGTAAATAAAATAGCACATAACTAAATACAAATAAATATATGGAGAGTTATATAAATAGAATAAAATTCATTATATATTATGTGCGTGTGGATTGTTAGATATGAATAAATGTACAGGGTGAGGACAAGAGATGGACCCAATTTAAAAAAAAAATGTATCATCGAAATGACTGCACACTTTACAATAAGTGATACATGATTGCAAAGAGAAATATATTAAGTTTTTTTTTTCTCACCAATTATCAACAGGTTACAGCACATTCAAAGTCGCTATGATTAAAAATTCAAACATGGCGACAAGGACAAAAAGTTTTTGCCTACGAGAGTTGCCACCTGTGAACTTGGAATGCCCCAGAAATGGTATGGAAAATTTTATAAAAATAATTAAATTTCAAGCCTTATTATTGGCAATTGATACAACAAATAGTAGAGGACGAGAAGTTTGCATTTGTGCACTATTACAAACCATTAATAGAGTGATGCTACAAAATGTATAGATCGAACTGGATTACAGACTGGACGTATGTCGTGTAACAAAAGGGTCACACATCGAACATTTGTAACTGAAATAAAGCTTGGTGTATATCTCTTTACATTTATATATCACATATTATAATATGTTCAGTAGTTTCGGTAATACGATTTTTTAAAATCTTTTGTGCTCCCCCTGTATATAGAATTGACTATTTATAGTAACTTTACACTTCAAAACAACACGAAGGATATTGACGATTGACCTCAGAATTTTTGTAGCACGATCAAATGATAAGGACAGCACTAGAAATGGCACCCGACATTCCAAACTTCCACACCATGCAAAAGACTTTGAGTTTCAAAAGGTATGGACCCCAGTCCCTCTATACAACGAGTCATTAATAGCATCAGGATTCGAACCCAAGATTCAGAATGAATGTGTGTGTGTGTGTGTGCAGAATGTTGCACATAAATAATAAAACCCCTGAATGTGTTTTAAGTATTTATTGTTGGTAAAAATTGATATTAAACCTAATTTTGTTTTGGGGGAAACTCGGAACTCTCGGAATTTAAGCACACAGCTTTAATGCATAAATTATTATTTGTACTTCAACAAAATTAATTTTAGCAATGATTATATCATCTCACGAACTCTAAAATTTTCTAGATTTATCAACAGTAATACATCCATGTATACAATTTAAACAATCCATTTCTTTTTAAAGGCCAAAGAAAGTTTTCCATCCTCGAAAGAACGGGAAATGTTTCTAAAGTGTTCAATCAGAAATGAATGTGACAAGTCGTTCAATGATGCATATGTTTCATCCATCGCTTCATCTCATCTTCAACCTGCACGAAATCGGTGGGGATTCCCTAAATCTCTTAATCGATCTCTAACGTCACTCTCACTCTCCTAACCACTCATAAACGTCGTCCGAAATCACTCTCTTATGAGATGGATCAGAGATTCGCACAAGAGAACGATTCAAATAAACCCCGATGAGGTACTTAAAAGAGGAGAAGGTTCATAATGAAGCGAATTTCCAACTGAAAGGGGGAACATCTCTTCAATAGGAACTGAACTGTCTCAATTTTTAAGTGTCTATTGTACTGTTTCGTGGATCATAACTAATATTCTCTTCAGTTTCAAGTGCATATACACATAAAAGGGAATCGCTTAAGAGAGGAAATAATATATGAATGTGTCTCGATTTATGAGTGTGTGTGTATTATATTTCTAGAAAATATTACATTTGTTCGCAAAATGGGCAGTACTGTAGTGAGATGAAAAAATAAATAAATCTGCATTATAAGTGGTCTGTTGTGTATATTTTAACGAATTTTAATAAAAAGAAGGGGAGGTGGATGTCCTTACATTGAGCAGCATTTTATGCGAGGGTTACATTTTACGTAATTTATTTATATATTTGTTCTTAGGTTATTGAAATAGAGCCCTCGAGTTGCTTGAAAGAGTGGGACGTTTGTAAACAATTAATCTAGAAATCTTGGGTTGTTGATATCTCAAAGGAGTTCATTAATGAATTTCGATCATTACAATGATTTAAGACTGAGTAAAAAATTTGGATGTAGTATCTTATTTAATATCATTAATATGGATTATTTGCTTATTCAAAATAGGCTGCTTCAGACCATTAATAATTTTTCAAAGGGTTTTTTTTTTGTTAGTAGAAGAAGCTTTAAAATGACACATGATGCTCTATTTCTTGCAAACTTGAAGAAAATTTGAATTCTTTTACATTTTTATGTTTATGTTCATAACTGGCTTCCAGATGACGTCAGCAGAGTGCAGCGAGGAAGTGCTATATTAACGTCGAACAATAAAAAGCTACACGAGAGCTATGTCAGTTGAGTGGAACAGTTGCGATTTCTTCATAAAATTAAGCAAGTTGTATTGGAGGTAAATATTTCTGCTCGCGAGTGAAATAGCCTCTCGCAAACATTTTCCCACCCTTTTTGACTAAAAATTACATAAATTTAATCTTGGTTGAATTTTCATTTTAATAAAATTTGTTGTATTTCTACATTTTTGGTAGTAAATCCAAAGGAAAATAAGTCAATATAATGAGCCCTGCGCTAAAAATTTTACACTGGGCCTTTACAAAAAAAGACAGAATAGACCCTGAAAAGTTGAGTCGAGCTCCTTTTTTGACTCCAACAGAAACAAGCGATATGTGTACTTTCCAATTCCCAATGGCTCCCAAGAGGAGAAATTTAAGTGCACCATTGATCACCCAAACGTTCGAAAACAAACACCCGAGCGACTAACTTTCCGATAGCCTGTTTGTCAACCATCGTATCTAAACACAGGACAATTATTTTCTTGGAAATAATTAGTGGCGGGATTCACATGCAAACTGGAAGGTCAAATCCTTCAATTGTAAGGATTTTTTTCTAAAGGGGTTTGAATTTGCTTACTAATAAAACTGCATATATATATATATATATATATATATATATATATAAAAGGTAAAGTTCCGTTTTTTAAATTAATCGCAACATCACATCCCATACAACGCCTACAGACGTTTTCCGGTTGAGTGTATTTTGTTTTAAAGAATTCCTAGCTGTTGATTTTTTTTTATCTTGATTTGCATATAACATTTTGAAGACACCCTTTCTTTAAAATAAGTGTTTCAAAAATGCCCTTTGGTATTCCTTTAATGAAATGCCAGAATTGGCAAACAAGAACTCCCGCTGTTGAATTCATTGAATACATGTTTTCGTCACATGTTGTTACTTTGAGCCGAGTCAAACGCTAAAAGAAGCTTGCGACCTGGTCCAAGTAAAAGTATTCATAGAGTTTAGGAAGCCCCTTTGATAGCAGAACATGTTACATTTTATAAAATAGGACGTAAATTATCGAGAACCCCTTCTTTAACTGCACCAGCATTTCTTAAAATGCTTCTCCACGCAAATTCCATTTCTTTCAGATTTTGTTTCAAGAAAAAATTTATGAATTGGATAAGGCTAAATTTCAGATTCGTTCACCTTTTAATTACGCATCAACTGATCAAACGAAGTACTTTATTGTCTATTAAAGATCAGATATCATCATTAAAAATGACTGTACATCTGTAGATTTTAAAAATTCCTCATTATATATAATTTGTGCCACAGATTTTATTATTTCTTATCAACAGGTCAGTATTTCTAGAAACATTGTTCATTATAAAATACTTAAGTTCTTTTAAATGGTTAGCTCTTAACCTTTTTAAATAAAACTTATTTTTCTAAGACCATTCAGCACTAATTATCATGAAGCTTAATATCAAATTAATAACCTTTATATTTCGACGTATAATGCACGTCTATGCTTTCAAACTACATTTTAAGTTTAGGTACATTATTTAATCGGATCTAAGCCTACTTTTCCCCCCAATGTTAATGCTACTAAAAGTCGATTATAATTGAAGGAAAAAGAATTCGTTCGATGGGGCAATTAAAAGCTCCTGTATGTATTTAAAAAACTTTATCATATTGGTAAAATAATCAGTTATTCCCTTCTTAGTTCTCATTTTAAACTGATTTTAATTTCGTAAAATTAGATATTGATAAACTATTTTATACACATTATTTTTCATTTTTCAGAAAAACTTATTAAGAATTTGGAGGTGCGGCTTAGAATGGATGGCGGCTTAGATTCGAATAAATACGGTATATTCGGCGTATAATGCACACATTTCAGGTTATTTTTATTTATTTATTATTATTTTTTTCAGAAAAATCTTGGAATGTACATGTATGTAATGTTCTTATTTTTCGAAGTCTAGAAATAGTGTGTGAGTGTATAATAAAAGCTTGGATTGAAATTAAATCTCTCTGATATAATTAAAAAGTCCCTTAAAAATGTATGGATCGGAGTAATAGTGGTGTGATGGGGGTAGGTGAACATAAAATTGAATTCAATAATGTATGTATGAAGATAGAACAAAAGACGATAATGACCAGAGGTCGCCAAAGTGGTGGTCAGCGAGAAAATTTCGCTGGTCCCCAGAAAAATGAGGAATAGACTCACTTATCACGTTATGTTTTACGATACATTGATTGCGTTCTTAAATCACAATTTTTTTTTATAAATATATTTAACATTCACAAAATCCTATTAGTGGTCCGTGAGGTCAAAAAGCCTGGCGACCACTGATAATAACGAACTTTTCATGTTATCGAATGATAAAGTTCATATAAGGTATGTCATTTCTTTTAAATAAACGGTATTTAGAAATAGTACATGCAGGAATCTAATTATTTTTCTGTGCATATATTTACTTTTAAAGCTACCATTTTTATATCCAGTGTATATAACGCGCTCCCATAAATTTGTATCTTATTTTTTGTGTTAAAAATGCGCGTTATGTGCCGGAATATATGGTACTCTGAAAATGTTCTAAAAGTGCTTCAATATAGAAATTACCGTTTTTGTTGAACAAGTGTGGATGCTTGGAAGGTGAAGTATATCAACCCACTGGGGCTAAAATTTAGAACTTGCATCGTCAATATTTTGTTACGTTGTTTTAGTTTCGTGCAACCCAATAGAAAACTTCAAGTTATCAACGAAATTTATAAAATGTATCTCTACAAGCTGATACGAATTCCTTTTTATCCGAATACATTGTCTTTTATCTTACATTCGAGTTTATATTTCCGATATTTTTGGATATGACAGAAAGGGGAGTGGGAATCCCTGTTTAAAGAGCAAAAAGAGATTTTGTTTTTATTTTGTGAATTATATTTTTTATTTATACTGTAAACTGTCTTAAATATTTCCTCATTGCGACTTAAGTTCCGCCAAAATCTATCGATACTCAAGATCCTTATGTTGGCTTGGTGTGGATTGATTGTTTATTCAATCGCATTTCAAAGCATAAAGCAACACAAGAACTATTGTCGACTTAATTTGAAACTGAGCCCTTGAGCTGCCACTCCACTCTCCAAAACACGCCTCTGTTATATGAATCATGCCCTCTGCGTGGTATGAAAGTTTGCAGAGAAGAGTACCACACAGTGCCAGTGTTGCCCTTATCCCTTGACTGTGGCTCAAAATTACGAAGTCATTGCCCATAGCCTTTATCTTGCTAAAAACTGTGAGATTAATAAACAATTAAACAATTTTATGTAATATCAACAGATTATCGCCTTTAGTAAAAAGTGTAACAATGAAAAAGAACAAAAAAAGAAAGAAAGAGGTTTTTTAACTGTCTAATCAAAATTTATGATCAACAAAAAAAGTAATTATGTAAACATTCGAGACACTGCATCGTTATCAGTATAACACATACTTAATAACATTCTTTTTTAACACTTAGAATATGTCATACATAAAGTTTTTATGGTACACTGTAATAAATATATTTGTTTAACAGAGCGGTAAAAAAAATTTTACATGCTTTTCAATGTGTGTAAAAAAGAGAAATATATTCTTTTAATATTAGAAATATTTAAAAAAATAAAATCATTTGAATACTGGAGCCACTGAAAACTCGAAAATCTGTGAAGTCTCAAGGTCCTTACACTGATGTGTGGGATTTGAAGAAAAGGGGTCTTCATCAATTGATCTTTGGTTCAAAATTTCGAGGTCGCCTTGTCAATCTTCAGAATTCTTCAGAAATGCTTAGACCGAAAAGGGTTGCAACTTTTTTCTGTATAACTACTTCCTATTCACGTTTCAATACCCATCAAAAGAGTGACCCGACTCACAAATTTTATACTAGCAAGAAATGAATCGTTTAACATACCTAACTCCTTTAAAAAAGTTTTAAGAAATGAATAACTCTAAGAATGTTCTTGGTTTGTAACGGAATGTTATGACACACACACACGTATCGTTTCCTCTACTTTGAATCAACAAAGTGTCGGAAATGTGTGTGTGTGACGGGATGTAAATGTTAAGCTTTAAAACCCACAGAGTTTATTTAAACTAAGTAAAATATATGACGCGATCAAGTAATTAGTTAAAATGTTAAATAGAGGAAACAAACATAAAATTAAAAAAAATAAAATTTGTAACATGTGCCGAAGAAAATACTTGTGATTCTTTTATAATTTCTAAGTGTGTGTTTGTTCAGGATTTTGTTTATATTTTAATAAAGAGATTCTAGAGCGAGATACACGAGTGGTCAAGCTATCTCTGATCAGAGATGTTTCAGTACAGTCGCTTGAGCGATTTCTGATTGTGTTGAAAATGGGATGGCGGTGATGGATGAGAAATCTTTTAGGAGGTTCTTGTAAAACTTATAAGTCTTCCTATATAATGGCATGATATAGAATATAGGGAAACGAGGTATTAGCTTTTGCATCGAATTTGTCATCTACCTGTGAATCAAAATTGTAAGGAGTGTTAATCTTACTTAATTGGAACTTTGAGTGAGGGTTTTAATTTGATTTTGATTTACATCATATCATGAAGCAACACAGACCTATTGGCTACGAGCCTCGTAATTCTGTACCTTTGACGAGTGACAAGCACGACATCTGTGTTAGGGATGGCAATCTGAGATCAATTAATCAAAAAATTGATTTTTTAAATAGATATGTAGCCCTGAATCGATATTTCATCCTAGAAAATCGACATTCGATTTTTTTTTGTTTTGGTAAAAACCATGAAATTGGTAAAAACGAAGGATTTAAGGCATATTTGGTAAAAACGACTTCGAACGCTATTTATCGCAGTCAGTTCTTCCCCTGAAGTATTATCCTGTACTTTAATGGCAAAAGCAAACAAACTCGTCGCCCAACCGGTATAGTGGTTACCGCCGCTGACTGCGGTACAGTAGGGACTGGGTTTGAATCCCGGATAAGACATGGATGTTTGTAAATGTATAGTGCCTTTGCGGCATGGGAGTGCTCTAAATAGCCGTCGACCCGCAAGTCCTCTCGTGTGGTTGGTGGAAGGGGAAGAGAGGTGGGAGGCCCCTGACCACCCCAGGGTTTTCTCCCTCTAAATTGAGGTGGAAACGATTAAAATCGTACTGTCACCTGCATGGTGCTCAAAGCTAAGGCTAATGACAGGAGTAAAAATTCTGGCCCTTAGCCGCGATGAATTTCGAGGGTCTCGATCTGTCTTCGTCAGGCAGGTGGCATTAGTCACAACAACAACAAATAAAAAACAACTCTATTTATTATTACGTTCACTCAATAGCCATGATGTATAGTATGAGTATCGTGGGATCAGATGTTCCTTGTGAGCGCCTTTTTTTCGATTGCCGGCAGCATCGCAAGTCATGAGCGCAACCGCTTGGATTCCAGTAGACTTGACAGACTGTTATTTTTAAAAAGCTTAGATATTAAGCATTGGGAACTATAAGCTACACTGCTGTGTGGCCACCTTAAATGCAACACCAAGAAAGACAAGAGATAGCACAACAAAATTTATTTTGTAGATAACATGTTGACCAAGTATCAAATGATTAAATTTATAAACTTCTGTGAAGTGTAGTTCCTGCCAGAATCAGTAGCAAGAGTAGCCGCCATTGATGGAGATCACCGCTGCCACACGCCTCGGCATTGATTCAAACAGACTTTGGATGTGTTCTTGGGGTACAGCAGACCAAGCAGCTTCCACACGTTGCCAAAGTTGATCTGATGTGGCAACTGGGGGTGTAATCCGGGTCAATCGTTGAGCAACCATGGACCACATGTTTTCTATCAGTGAAAGATCTGGAGAGCGAGCCCGCCAGGGAAGCAATTCAATCTGGTGATTGACGAAGAACCTTTGGATAATGCGTGCCACGTGTGGTCACGCATTATCCTGTTGAAATATCGCTGTGGCCAAGCCCTGAAGGTAAGGAAGGACAACTGGCTCCAACACCTCGGAGTTATAGCGCTGGCTGTTTAAAGTACCAGCAATGCGTACTAGAGGAGTGCGAGAGTGATATCCAATACCACCCCATACCATAATACCCGGTGCAGGACCAGTGTGGCGGTGCATAACACAGCTGTACAGCATCCTCTCTCCACGGTGTGTCCAGACTCGAATCCGACCATCGTGGTGTTGAAGACAGATGCGTGACTCGTCAGTAAAGACAACTTCATGCCATTCTACCGCCCACATCCTTCTTTCATTGCACCATTGGCGGTGGAGACGTCTGTGGTTCTGTGTCAAGGGTAGACCAAGCAATGGACGTCTTACGGACAGACCACTCTGCTGTAAATGGTGTCGAATGGTACGCGCAGACACTGAATGATGCGTTACAGACTCAATGTGCTGTGCTATGGTTCGTGATGTGACTGAGCGATCCGTCACTGTCATGCGCACAATTTGCCTATCCTCACGTGAAGTGGTGCATTGAGGTAGATGCGATCGACCACGTCGGTCCGTCGTACCCTACTGCATCGAATGGTCACATATCCGCATTACATTGGTTTTGTTTCGTCCAACACGACTTCCAATTCCCTGAAAGATAATTCACAATCTCGATAGGCCACTTTCCTTCCTCTGTCGAACTCGGATACTTGATCAAAAGCTGATCGCTGTTTTCTATAAGACATAACTGATCGTTTTTTGAAAAAACCACAATCAAACACAATTGCTGAACTTGAAATCGTCGAAATCTACAAGTCTTAAATAGCGCTTTGATTTGGCGACACAGGCGGGCGTGATGTGTGTCTGCGCTGAAATTATATAATCATTTGCACATCTCACCTCCGCTAATGCATGTTGTAACTTTCATGTTATTTGCATGCTTCCTTCAGAGTGTTGCATTTACGGTGGTCAGCAGTGTATATTATCTATTTTCTAAACTTTTTAATGTAACAAACACATTTAGAAAATAAATGTCTTCTTTTATACCTGATACATTAATATGGTAATAAAAATAATTGCAATTGTTGAATTCTCTGAACTAAGAAATTCCCTGATTTTATTGATAAGAGATAATTTATTATGGTATATATATATTTTCTTGTTTTCATAAAATGCATTTATATTTAAATTGTAAATGCAGACTTGAAAAAAATAAATTTTTTAGAAATCGATCTTTAAGAACTCGATTTTTTTGTGAATCGGTTCATCAGGTTGCGATTCGCGAATCGATTTAAAAATCGATTCTTTTCTGAAAGAATCGTCATCCCTAATCTGTGTGTGTGTGAGTGAGATGGCATCCCGCACTTTCAAACTTTCACAAGAAGCCATTGTGAGAGCTTTGAGTGAGAACAGATCTAAAGGGCAGTAGCTTCACTACACGGCTCGTTTTCAGCGTCAGCAGGAACCCGTGACTCGACAACGCAAGCCACGAGTTTGTTACCTCTGCCACTGCACCACCATTGGGAAGATGTAAATACCCGGATACCATTTAGTAAAAAGAAATAAAATTAAATAGCAAGTCATTCATAAAAAAGGCTAACCTTTAAATTGAATTTTACGACTATTTTTTTTTAATTTTCAGAATATCAAGAACAATTTCTTTTTATTGTTTTGTGTTCTATAAGTTGCTTAAAATTCATAACTTAATTGATATTAAAATTTTTCGTTTTTCCGCGTGTGGTTAATTGCTCCTTTCGACTTAAAAAACAATAAGTATTTCTATTAAATCTCTTTCCATATTTAAATCATGGAAAAGAATTTGAAGCTCAATTTCTAAATAAAGACGAAAAATTTCTGAAATTTGGAGTGCAGTTTCTTTTACTGGCTTATAAAAAGTTTGTAGATATCTTTTAATAAATTTGTAAATAAACTATCATATTATTTAAAAAATCACGTATGATTATAGGGATTGCAATATCAGATCAAAAGTTCAATACCGGTATTCGGTATTTCTTAGGTCTTAATACCGGTAGTATAAATTTTAGAAATAGAAAGAAAACACAGGTGTTTCTTTGCTTTATTTGCCAGTTTTTTTATATAGAGAGTGTAAATACCACAAAAATTAATTTCTAACTTATAAGTTATAACGGTATATATAAAGAATCACAAAAAAGTAAAGGAACATCTTATTTATTTAAATCACAAAAAAGTGTAAATATCACTATTCAAACTGTGGTACTATTACCAATTTTTTAAATGTGATCTTAAAAAACATAACGCATCAATTGTACTGTCATTAAGCCTGAAACTTCATATTGTGCAAAATTACCAACTGTCGAAAACGCTCTTTCGGCATCTACGCTATTTCCAATGCGTGATATACTTTTAGTAATGCGTGTGATATTCTTATATATAAATAATGAAGTCAAACCGAAGTTTTATCAACTGATTTTTTGTGTTCTTTAAAATTATTCTTTTTCATTAATATAGGTTATTATTTATGAGTATATATATAATGAATCTGAAAAATATTTTGAACCCTAAAGTAATAACTTAACTCAAATAACTTAACTCAGTGGCGCAACAGCTCATGAGGGCGAAGGCCTACTGTCCCCAACTCAGTATACGCGATCTTGAGCAGATGTTTCGGTCAGGTGGTTAGTCTGACACCAAACCCTCCAGTGTTAAGTTCCCAAGCAAGTTTGGTGCTCATTTATCGACCCACTGAAGGGATGAAAGGCTGAGTCAACCTTGCTCAGCCTGGGGTTTGTACCTCGAACCTATGGTGTGGAAGCGTGATGCACTAACTACTCAGACACTGGGCTTCATGATATGCAAATACAAATGTGAATAACAAACTCACCAATTAAAAAATATATATATCGAAATATTACGCACTTTGTTGTCACTACAACTTTTTTGTCACATATACGAATATCAGACTACGGATCCAGCGTGTGTGCAGTATCGTCCTGAGCTCTAATAGGATAATTTTGGCCTGCCTCCTTGGAGGATTCACATATTTTATCACTTCTCTTAATTGTACGATGCAACTTTATATTCACAGTCTAATTAATTTCACCCGTTAGGGAGACATACAAATAAAAACGTATACTATTTTACGATGTTGGCGATCTGTGAACATGTAGTCTAGACAATTTAAAAAAAAAATTCTAATAAATACCGAAAAACCGGTATTTAAACTTGCGAATACCGGTATTACAAAATTGCCCAAATGGCTCAAAATACCGGTATTCGGTATCCCTGTATTGCAATCCCTACGTATGATACTGTTTATTATGTAATAAATGTATACTTTTTTAAAAAAAATATTCTACCTCTCTCAAATGAAATTTAAATCACATAAGGATCATTTTAAATATACACAAAAATCACTTTAAAAAATGAAAGTAATTGAAACGAAGGACCTTCGAAGGAAAAAGTACATAAATTCCCTAACACAAAAAGGTACTATTTGATTGAAAAATAGTCGATATAATTTTTGTTGCTTGTAAAAAACTCCTTATAGTATTTTTTTTTCAATAACAAACTCTTTTCGTAAATACAGGGTATATGGTGAAATCAAAAATAACGGTGTTTTCCCTCGTATCAGCACGACGGATGCAAAGGAGGGGAAAAAAGGATTCCCCTAGTTTTAATATTTAGATTACCAACACATTGCTTAAATGAAACCACCTTTTACACCCACACTTGAACAAGCCTTGTTAAAAATCAGCCTTATTCAAATATAACACTCAACACGGCAAATAGAACAACTAATGAAATTTAACACATAGAGAGCTCTTTTTAAACACATCTGCTACTCTCGCGTGCAGGGTACCGAAACTCATTACCATTCCAGCTCTGTTGTACCCCCAGCATTAAGCGAGACAAACACACACACAGAACCCAGAAAAAAGCCATCGATATCAATTATTGAAATAAGTAGCGGGTGAAAAAGCGGGAAAAATATCCATCTCCGATTCAAGGAGACAGATTGGACTGCTCTCACTTGTACCATTAGAAGTGAATGTCACGGCACACACTCAATGATTCACAGAAGAATAACAAAGTCGTGAAAAATGGCTACAGTGATCCGAGGTGGCACAAGATCTTTTGTTTCGGGAAGAATTGCGAAAGCGCCCTTTTAGCTTCGTAGGACAATTATGCGTCACGCTATGGGTTAAGTTTTGTGATTTGGAAGGTCACGCAGAGTCGCGTATGAAAACGATGTGCTTTGCGAGTGGTTAAAGCTCTACGGAGGCGACTTATTCGGTGGCGATGGTACATTAAAAGTTTTTCAGGAAGTTTATGGGTTATAGTTCTTTTTTTTTTAATCGGTTTGTAAAAAGTAAAAAAGATAACTGAATACTTGGGAATCTTGTACAAAAGCGTACATTTTTTTTTAATGTTTAACCACTCGACCCAGAGGCGTAACAGAAAATGTTAGGGCCCCCCTGCAAAGTCAGGTTTTGCCTTTGATATGTTATAAGTTGGCTAAATACGTACTTAGCGTCAGTCAGGCTTTGGGCCCCTCTGCCTTGCGGGAGTGGGATGTACGTTACGCCACTTACTCGACTCATGGGTTGAGTATTGAAATAGCCCAGTGGTGCACACAAGGGGGGGTCCGGACCTCCCCCCCAAAGCCCTGGATTTTTTTCCGATTGACTAAAATTGTAAGTATATAGTATGTAAAATTTAATTATTTATTACTAATGATTAATTTTATTAATTAATGCTAATTATTTATTCAATAATTAGTTTTTACTGTTTTCTGTTCCCTAAAATCGAGAAAATCAAAAGGAGGATGATACAAGAATGATGAACTTTCCCTAGAGCCCCCTTGAAAAATTCCTGTGTGTGCTAATGAAATAGCCCAAACACTTTACGAAACTGGTATGATGGGGGGGGGGGGGGCGGGGTTTTGCACCTTCATAGATGAAGACTCAAAATTTATAAAATATTTTTTTTAAATATTATATATCTCTCTCATTTTTTATTTTTTATTTTTATGTGTGGGATGAAGAAATTCCTTATGCGTATCCCAACATTCTCAATAGGAAAAGTATACGAGTTAGAAAAACAGGGCTATGAATACAATAGAAGACTGAAATTGAAAGGAAAGAAACAATAACTTAATATTTTTACCATGGATGATAATAAGAAATATATTTCAGAATCATTTCTGTCGAATTCATTTTTATGGCTAGATTATTAAAAATAAATGGGTTTTGCCTTTAATAATAGTCATGCTTTTTTTAGAAATACCTACTGTACAATTTTTTATTTTATTTATTACAGTTATATGATGTGTATAAAATAATTTTAATGTTAATAAATATGCTAGCGCAGGTGAAATTGTGAAGTTTTGATGTAAGAAATTAGGGAGACATTTACATTTTTAAGTCTTAAATATTTTTAAAGTGAAACTATTATCAATATGTATATTTTTCTGCATTTTTATTTTAAAATAACAGTACAAAAAGAAACTTATCCAAATGAGGTCAAGATCAATTTTTTTTTTAAAGTCAGAATTTTTTTTTCCTAAATCTAATTAATCGAAAACATATCGTATTATATAGAAAGATTTATAGAGAATTATGCATCTATATTTTCAGATAATACACATTCTATCCCAAACATTTCTACATAATTTATATTCAAAATTAGTGGAGATAGCTAATAATTTTTTCATGTATAGTACGAGTTATTACTTTGCTGCTTTTATCCCATCTGAAGATTAAAAACAGCAAATTGTACTCAATAAACACATTTCAGTCTCTAAACGGTCTTTGTATTAACATACTTTAAGAATGCGTAAGCTGCTAGAAGAAAAAGAAAGCCTATTATCTTTAGAAAAAATTTAAAAATGAACATTTTCGTTCGAAATTACAAAAATTTAATCACGTTTCGATACAAATTAAAACACAATACAATTTTTTTTTTTAAAAAAATCTGAACTAATGATTTATTTGCATTTCATAAAAATGTGTGTGGAAAAAAAAACTGATTTATAACTGGAAGAAATTTTATAAACCCCCTATCAAATTTTTATTTATCGTATAAAAAATTAATTATTTTACTTAAATTAAATTACTTTTTTCATTATCATTTATTTATTTTTCATTCATCATTTATAAGTATTTTTATTAATCAATTTATGTGTAAAAATGTGTCATTTATTTGATCACTAAGCCAGAATACTCCAAATATTTTCTAGGTTAGGAGTTCACGACCAGAGACGCGCTTGAATTCTGTGGGAATTCTTCATCGGAACTGTATGAAGTAATGAGGGTTGGTGACTCAATGACAAAAAGACTCGACAGAATGAGAGTTTTCTAACCGTCGCACAAGAAAGCTGCACGAGGGCTATTGACAACGGACCTCGTCATTTTGAACCATGGTCAAGGGACGAGGACACCTGAGTTGGCACCCCTTCTCTTAGCTTCCACACCACACCAATGGGATGACTTTTGGGTCTCAACAGATTTAACGTGCAGTGTCTCCCTCTACACGGCTGGTTGAAGATTCGACAGAAGTACAGTTGATGGGCACGTACTGAGCCGAACTCTTCAAAAAAAAAAAAAAAAAATTAATAATCAAGTTTATAATGTGAACTCAATATAATAAATATATATATTTGTGATTTTTATGAAAGAGGAAGAAAAGAATAAATATTCATATTGGGGGAAGGAGGTAGAAAATAAAAAAAAATAATCTTAAAGCTTCCCGAGAGAGAGTAACAGTTTTCACCGAAGACAAAGACTTACACTTAGGCAGCATCAACAAAGATCGTATGCGAGAGGGGGAAATCGCTCAGGCCCCATGATAAATTTAGTATTAAGAAAACGAAAGTAAGTTTCCGAGAGGAGGAATGTAGGAGAGTTAAATACGATATGTGTGTGTGTGTGTGTGTGTGTGTGTGAAGTGTAGTCTTTGTGTATGACACTTAATTTCTTGGACGTTACCCATAGAACTGGTGTAGCTATAACACACGATGTTGAAAACGTATTTAAACTTTGAATTATAAGAGCTTTCATTGAAATATTTTTCACAAGAAAAAAATTCTTTAGTATACATGCTAAATAATAAAAGAACTCAAGTAATGCATTGCACTTAATGTTATTGCTTAGTGAAACTAAATTTCACTTAAGTTTTTGCATATTTTTTTAGGCTATACACATACATTTTGATAAGAAGTTATTAGAAGAGGAAATCGAATCTATATGTATATATATATATATGGAGATGTAGATGTTATTTATAACCACCTAAAAGGCAAAGTAACAAGTAATCATAATATTTATCGAGAAGAAAAAAGGCATAAAAAAGAGTAGGAATATAGCCCATTATGGCAAAAAATAAGAGAAGAATTAAAAAATTATTTTGGGGAGAATTGGTTAGGCCTTGATGAAGCTTGGTATTTTCAGCTCGAGGCACAAATAAACGAAAATACGGGTAGTGTTGTAATAAATGCTCTAACTAACTTTATAAAAGATTGGATAAAAAATAAAATTTTTTTAAGGTATTTAGAACTGTGCCATGTCAGATTCTTAACTTAAAACTAGAAAAATACGAACCTATTATTCTAAATTATAACAGTACAAACTAATAATTAATTAGAAAATAATCTAAGAACAGAAAACAAACTTAAGTACAAAAGAAAGAAAGTGGCAAATAAAATAAGAAGTTAAACTTATTGTTTGTTATAACATATATATTTTTCTAAATAGAACTAATATGACGTGACATTGCCAAACAAATTTTCATTTAATTCCTGGGTATTAGTAAACCATTGTAAAACGGAGAATATGTTGTGTAAAGAGTAAGTCATATTAATAAAAAATAAATATATATGTAAATATATATTTATTGTAAAATTTATATACATAAAAACATAAATATTTATTTAACCAAATCAGCCTTCATATTATTATTCATAGAACATGCCATAATTTTTCTAGATCAATAACAGTTGCTAAAAATATAGCCAACCTTCACTATATAGTTGGCACATAGGTTATATCTCCAACCCAATAACAATTAGCAGCAGAAATTGTAAACTTTTTGTTTAATAAATTAGGAGCAGTTTGCTTGTTATGATTAGAGTAGGTAGTGGCTTTAAACTTACTCTTGGTTTTACATATCAAGCTAGCTTCTTTCATTAGTCTTGCAATGCATCTCCTACTAGCAATTATATCTTGCCTAGATAGTTCCTTTTTAATAGGTCTAGTTCTCTATAATTACCTCTACCTTCTTTAAAGATAATTTCAATTCTGTTTGTTAATTCATTATCTTCCTGAACCCTATTACACACATCCAGGATTATTTAATCATTCATAGTAGCCACTACGTGATACTTTCATAAATTTACATATAACAGCAATGGAAAAATTACCTTTATTCTCCTTTATGCATGCGTACCTTATCGGGATTCTTTCGCAAAGTACGCGGCAGCTTTTTTTAATAGATCACGTTCCTGTGTTACTTTGTCTAGTTCTTTTTTCAATCTCTTTAATTCATCATATAGCTCTTCATCATTTCGCATTACTTCCTTGGGTTTTGAATATTTATTAACCCAATTAATTACATATTTTGTAATCCCCAGTTCCCTAGCTATTTGAGTAAAAGTTTGCTTAGACTCAATAACTATAATCGTTGATTCTTTAAATTCAGCTGGATATATCTTTGGCCTTATATCTGTCATTTCTATCCTTCCTGTTAATATAGCCTATTATTAACTGTCCGGAAAACTATAGCCACACACATCAAGTGTTACTACCACTCTTATCTATCACTATTTTTGCAGGATGATCATTATTCTTAAAAGCTTTCTTAAAAAATGTCTTAGCAGCGGTAGCATCTCTATGCTTTCTTAGTAAGAATTCGATAGTATTGCCACATGAGTCAATTGCTCTCTATAGATATACCCATTTCCTTAATATATGTTTCGTCCATTCTCCAGCTATTTCCAACCGCTTTCTTACGTTACCTAACCTCTTGATCTATCAAAGGAGAGCACTTTATTAACCATCTTTGAAGAGTTGAAAGATCTATTTTAGCCCCTCTAATACTTGCCATCTCTTCAAGTTCTTATAACTTCACGAAAATCTACACCTCATATACGCATTATTATTTCAGGTGATGAACAAAATCCTTTGAAATATGTCAAAAGTTTTGGCGATATATGGAATGGCATATTTCTAATTTTGCTCTTCTTATACTATATATCACTGAACTTAGCAATAGATGCGACAGAACCAAAGTATTGCATGATCTTAAGGTCTAGTTCTTTATCAAAAATTTAGTAATTTTTAAACACTCATTTTTTTTAATAAAGTTTAATATAAATAATTACATATATACATAATTATGTATATATGTAATTATGGTCCATATTTTTCTTTTAATAATTTAAAACCTTTTACAAAAGCTTCATTCATCTTATAACGATGTCTAGCACACATGACTTAAATTCGGCTATTAACTCTTCTTCTATATAGACATAGTTAATAATAAAGTATTTGGTTTTTCCTTTTCTTTTAGCTGAAAAGTTTTTTTTTTAGTTCACTAACATCAATTAGATTAGATGTTAAATCTAATTTTTATTTTGCATCTTTTTTCTCTAAATCAAATAATTTTGAACTTATAAAATTCCATACTTCTGATAATTCTTCTGCTGCTTGTTTATCATCTACTGCCGCAGAAGAATCAATATTCATCGCATTGGCATATGAAATTCTATTACTAATAGTAGAAGGTGCAACCATACCGAATTCTGATAAAACTGCAGCTCCTTTTAAAGCAAGCTTTGTTCTTGCAATTGTTTGGGTTACAACGAATACATAACTTTTTTCTAAATTCTTAACCATAGAAAAAGTACGCCCTAATGCAGTTAAATCTGGAGCAGTTGGTTTTGAAGGAATTAATACTAAATCAGCTACAGTAATTCCATTATTTACATTTATACTGGTATCCCCTTGTGTATCTATTATACATAAATCAAATTTGTGTTCATTAATGCTTGATATAACTTTCTTTATTTTTAATGGATCTTTTAAAAAAAGGATTTTCTTCTTTTCTCTTCCACCAAATTTCTAGTGTTTTTTGAGGATCAAATAGTTTTATAACCTTGCTTCACTGCTTCAATAGAAAGGCATGTACATAGCACATGTACTTTTACCTTCCCCTCCTTTTCTATTGTGTGTGTGTGGCTATAGTTAATACTTTAACTTTTGCATCTCTCTATATTTTTAACCTATTATTATTTATTATTAACAAGCTGTGTAAATTTTAATTTCTTCCTTTTATGGCTAACATCCAAATGAATATCATCTAAGTGAACTCTCTTTTGTATTGATTGTACTCCTGATGGACCTGGTTGATTATCTAAATCTTGCTGGCTAGTGTTAGATTGTAATGCAGGTTTAATAGGACTATTTTCTCCTGTACTATGTGATCTACTTTATCTACAAAACCTTTTTCTACAAATATATCTTTTGTTTCAGCTGCACCTTTATTAATAATTAATACAACCCCGTTAACTTGCTTGGAATCAGTAATAGTTTTAAGATTTGCTATATATTTTTTCTAATTGTTGCTGTTTATCTGGAATATTTTTCTCATCACCAAGTCCTAATTCCAAACCAAATACTGACTCATGGGGTAATACTAATACTAAATCTGCTCTGCCATGACCTACACTTAATTCTGGAACCACCTGTATATTTTTTCCATTATATTTTTTATGCAAAAATATACCATGTAAAATAGATTTAAAATTTGCTTCAGTAGTTTTTGTATGCGCATTCACATCTCTTTCTAGAGCAGGGATGGCGAACAAATGGCACGTGTGCCATTAGTGGCACGCGACACAAAATTTTGGGCACGCCATCGATCGAAACGGTTTGCGTTTTAGTTCAAAATAACGAAGTTCACTCTGCAAACAAACGTGAATGATCGGTGCCCAGCCGATGCCAGTAGCGAAATTTGGGAATTCATTTCCAGATACATTTCACTGTTTAAAGAAGCTAGATCATGCCATTGGAACCTATGCCTGCTAGTCATTATTTTCAGAGATGAATAGCATCAAAGATTCGCATAAAAACTTTTGGCAGATAACTCCAATTCAGCATGTGTGTATTCTGTTAAAAATAACACCTTAAAACCCTTAATATAAGATATTTATCATTTATTCTGCAACAACAGAAGTCACAGTAAGGTTGCTTTAATTTGAATTTCACGTATAACTAAAACGTTTACTACTATACTGCAAAATGTATTATTTCGTAGAAAATAAAAGAGTTTTGGATTGTTAGTATTTAGTTTTATTATTTTACCAATAATCACAAGTCAAAATTATTTAAAGGCACGTCTATACCTCACTAAACATTTTATTAGAAAAAATGGCACGTTGATCTATAAAGGTTCGCCACCCCTGTGTTCTAGAGAAATAAAATCTTTTATATAACTTAAACACAATCCTTCCTTAAGTCCATTGAATGCTGTACTCTCTTTTGATATGTCTCTACACATCAAGTGGCGGGCTTGATATATGATCTAAATTTAAATGTTGTAATGTAATAAATTAGATAAACTATATCAATATTTGAGTTAATATCATATCTTCTGATAAATTGTGATATATATGATTGTTGTGTTTGTGGAGCATTTGATGCTAAATTATTTACTTTAATATCTAAACAGTAAAAATCCGCACTGTTTGTACTTTCAAATACCTCTCCCTTAGGATTAATTGTTATATCAATTCTTTGACCAGCATTGATATCTAACTCTCTTTGAACATATATCTTTGCATCTCTCATTTCCTCTTTTATGGTAACCTTTCTAGTTTCTGCTATATTACCTCTAGTTGCTGGCTTAGATGGATTCATGAGCAAGCTCCTATCATATGTATAGGTGTGAATCTAAATTTTCCCATTCAATAATAGTTAATATTACTGCGTTCTGATATTCATTCTTGAATACAAATATACTAACATTCTAGTTGCTAGGAATATCTTGAATAACAAATATATTTTTCTCTCTCTACATTACTTGATAATAACTCTCCTAATGTTACTCCATCTAATGGTTCATCGCTACGTGTTGGATCGCACATGTATTTTAGCTCTCTCTTTATATTATTTTGATTTAATGCTACTTGTCTGTTATTGATTAGCAATGATATAAAATATTGTATTGGTGCTTCAATTGCCTTTACTGTAATTCTTACTCCACCTACAGAATTGCCAAAATCCACATTTGCAACATTTTGAGATTTAGTTCTTCCTAATAAATGAGCATAAGTTCTATTGTCTATTGGATTTTTTGTGCATCTATAACAGAATTCCCTTAAATTCAGTAATTATTTTGACACAATTTAAGATATTATCACCATTTGCATTTTTACGTAGTAAAAATATAAATCTAGAAATCCTCTACCGGCACTCTCTGCTCAACATAAACATCTATTCCATATTTATTTTTATAGTTTAATGCTAGCACTCCGTAAATAAAATCATGATAAGCTACTTCTGACTTCAAAAGTATTTGCTGTTGATTCATATTGTATAAATTTATTAATTGCTGATAAAATGCTTCTACATTATTGACAAATGTATACTATTCAGAATAATGGGATCTGAAGTAGCAATTAAATTTAATGTTTTATCTAATAAAACAGATTTTTGGCCTTTTTGCATCGTAGTGTAAACTGGCTAGTTTTAATATTTAAATGTAATGCTTGCGAGTCAACATTTGCCAAATCTATAGAACTAGCATCGTTTTTCCAAAATAGCGTTTCTATTTTTTCAAGTTCATTATTTGAATATTTGATATTGTCAGGAACTTTATCATTTTCTCCAATAGATATAGATCTTAGTATTACATCTTCATCTTGCTTATTATCATTAACTTGAAACGCTAACTTTAAAATTTTAGTTTTAGGCTCAGAAATATTATCAATACTAAAGGCAATATAATTAATATGAGTCTTGGTATTGTTTAATTGAGTATTTTGAATAGTTACACCAATACTGGAGAAAAAATGAATCCAAAAGCCTACCTTACCAGCATTTCTCTCAAAAGGTGTTCTATTTAATACTCTTTGAAATTGTTTTTCAAACCCGTTAGTATTATATAAAAATTATAGGCTAATTCATTAGTCATTACTTACCTACATAATTGTTAATTACTTGTTAGTTTATTTATAATATTACACTTGCATCTTCAGTAATAACCCCTGTAATAATACCGTGATCTTGATTTGCAATATCTGATAGTAAATTTCTAAAAATATCAGTGATATCTTTGTTTACAGCCTGATCTTGATTATATTGCTGTTCTTGGTAACAATTATCTAATACAGGTAAAAAAATGTCTTTAAGCCACCAACAATTTATAAATTTTTCTTTAAATCTTGTAATGGTCTCTATAGATGGACTAAGCCATTTATAATCAATTCTGTTTCATAACATGTCCGCAAATTCCTTCCCAAAGGAAAAGATACTCCATAACATCATCAATCATTAAATGGTTTTTAAAGTTATCTATTTGTATCTGTGATGAATTGCAGCACCAATTAACAAATTCATCAGCTAATTTAAACATATCTTCGTATAATAGTTCCATACATACACCTATTGTATCTTTCGTAGGATGTAATATACATGTTTTAAACTTATTTTTTTTCATCATCAGTAGAACACCAATAATAAACAAACTTTTTAAATTATTGTAATTGATCATCTTGTTTTATTAGATTAACTATTAACTCTACTACCTTATATATTTGATCATCTAGATAAAAATATTGTTTTAACTGAGTAATCTGTTTTTGGTCATTTATAAAACACCAATTTAAAATTTGATCCAGCACTTCATATTTATCCTCTTCTATTAATTTTCAAATTACTTCTTCAAAATATAGTCGAGGTATTTCTGTTTTTAATTCAACTCCTTCTGCATTACCCGAAGCACACCATTTAAAAAATACTCTAGTTCTGTAAAATCTACGTTGTTATTTGCTACAATGGACTCTAATATCTTATTGAAAATCTTACTATACGCTAATTTTGACTTTAACTCCCTTATTGCATCATTTGATTTAAAAGCCCATTGCAAAAATTGCTCTACTTTGTTCGATTCTTTATTTTGTATGAACTGTACAGATATCTCTCGTCCGTTTCCATTTAGAAGTCTTTGCTTAAAGCACTCTACATCTTCTCTAGAAAAAAAGAGTAGGACCAATAAATGATTACTTGTTATGAGGAAATAACATTTACCAACCCCATAATTTGATAATATTATTTTCTTCTTTTGTATAGCATTAGAATCACATAATAGTGTGACTGATCTATATTTTCCTTGTAAAATAAACTGAAGAATCTACTATGAAAACTATGACCATTATCATGTTCAAACACATATTCTTTTAAATGTTTAGGAGCATATTGCCATAACTCCTTAAATATAGCTTTATATTAATTATATTTTTCAATATCCTCATCATTTTATTCACAATATATTCTAATACACAAAAATAATCCTATCCAGATATTATATCCCATATATGATGTATGGTAGGTATAATACTCCAAAACCAATCATCTAGAAAGCCTAGTAGTATTCCCTTAGCACATCCTAAGTTTTAAATACTTCTTTTTCTTGTTCTTTAGTTATTTGTGATAGAAGAAAACACATAATATCAGTATTAGGTGGGTTTTTTTATTGCTGGAACTTTTTTCTTGATTTTGCTTCATTACTCAGTTTATCCCAGATATGTTTTATTACTACTTGATTTGTGCAATAATTATCTATTAAATAGATATTCATTTATACTATAATTAGTACTATATTTTGTATTGTAAAAATAAACCGCCTTATCTAATTCAGTAAAATAAACCCCATTGCTTGCCTCTTAATACACCTTAGGGTTAATGTAGTATTGATAACCTTTGGAGCAATAATTGCTATATTATCTTCCAAACACACACAATAGCTACAAGCAATATTATATTTGGAATCATCCAATAACTTTTCCTCTTTAGCTAATAAAGTTTTTGCTGTCTCTTTATAATCTATTACACCTCTTGCTGTCGAAACTAAATAATCTATATAATTTATTGCTATGGATTTTGAATCTTGATAGTTATAAACAGTACTAAAATATATCGATCTTGATATTCTATCCAGTTAAATATTTCATTCCCTATAGGGTGTACAATATTTGATAAGATTTTTCTTATACGATCAGGGACAGGTAATTGTATAATACCTTATATAATACTTTATCTTCAATCTTCAAAAATAATTCATATATATCTGTATAAAAGTTATCTTCATATTCTCTTTGAATAATTTTACTATTTGATATCTGTTTGATTCCATAATGTAATTATTATGTTGCTCATTGATGCATGTTGCATTTTTTTGTTTTTTTGAGGGTATTAGCGATATTTGCAACATCTAATTTTCTTTTAGCCATTTTATAGTCACCTTTTTGGTTAAAACCCCCAGCTTTAGCTAAGAAAGATTTCAGTCCTTGTTCTAGTATTTCAATTCACTCATAAATTTAATTTTTTTTTATAATTTGCAGTTATATTTAAACAGTTGTGGTGTAGTTGTCTAGTAACATTTGGTATTTTAAGATAAGTAGCAACAATTAAGAAGACCTGTAGAGAGTTTCTATAATTATTCTCCATCCTTTCTCATCCTTAGCTCCTACTGTTTGCATATTATGTAATCAGTCATATATATATAATTTAATTAATAGCAACTCGTTCTTTCTTTAGCTCTGATATAATATTTTAACTATTTCTGCTGCACTAATTTTCTTAGCATTTCTAACTTGTGTTAAATCTTCAACCTGATTGGCAATTTTATGACCAAATTCTTGTATAATCAATTCTTTAGTAAGTAATGTATGTTCAATACAATCATGCAATATGCTAGTTATGACGATATCTGTTCTAAATAAATAATCAGAAATCACACATGCTACTTCTAAAGGAAGTGAATAATAAAACTTTCCTGTTTATCATTTTTGCTTGGCGTGATACTTTTTAAGTCTAAGTTTAAGTTTTTGTAGACTAATAGTCTACAAAATAAGTTTAACAGTCACTATCATTTCCCTACAACGTAATTATTACACTTAATCAGGTGATGAATTAACTCCCGTTTTTGTTATTCGAACAATTAACGAATTAATGAATATAATTAATTTAATATTTAATTGACAAATGTATTTACAAATAAAAGCTTTGAAGGGAAATATTTGATTGTAAAAACTTGACAAAAACTACTTACCACTTCCAATTACTTTGTCGGCAATTTTTTTTTTTTTTGCATCAGTAAAACTAGAATGTTTTCTATAGACATTTTTCGTACATGTAAGCATTTCTACACATTTCTTTCAATAACACTATTTATTCGATTGCTACCATAGATAACGACAAGTTTAGTAGAACACTATGAAATTATTTTTCATTAGTTTTATTTATCGCTTATCAATAAACTTCGAAGTTTTCTATCGAATTCAAATCAAGTTATTTCGACATCCAGTCAAACAATTTTGCTTCGAACCACGATTATGTCGAAAACAAAACGTGAAAGAGAAAGCAGAATCTGGTAGATAGATCTACACTTTAGACGTGATGAGTGGTTTCCTCGAGTAATAAATTTTCAGCCAATATATCTTGATAGTTGTTCTGAATTTTGTTTTTCTCGTTCACATAAAAGCAATTGGATTTGTTCCTTTTGTGCAAAAACTTCCCGAAACTATCACGGAGTCAATACAAAACTAATGCTAAGAAAAATACGATGGGTCTGTCAAAGGTCATGCTGAGTAATTTCAAAAACTAATATTGCCTGCACGAACGAAAATAATATTACTTATTTTTTGTTTAAAAAAAATCTGCGCTCTCTTGTTTATTATTAAATGTTATTCGCTGTTCATGGCAAATTTTTCTCTCTCACCTTGTGGCATTTCATTCAAAGATTTCATTTTATTATTTATTAGACATTCTTAAAACATATTAGATGTATGAAATAGCTGACGAACCAATCGAATTACGACATTAACATGAGAAATTTTGCTTATATCGTTGAGTTGAGTTTGGTGTGTTTTATGGCGCAAGAGCCCGCTTTGGCTATACTGCGCCAAACATTTATAGGTCTGTGGTCTGGACGGGAAAAGAAATTGGATGACAAGATGGAGGGTCGAAAATAGAGAAGGATCACTGGGGTACCCCGGGGTCGTGACACTCGTGTTTACCAAAGATAGTAAGCCCTTTGGGATAAGATCACTAGGGTACCTCGGGATTGTGACACCCGTACCCACCTAAAGAAGGTGAGCCCCCTGAGGGGATAAGGAAAGCCAACGGCACGCGGTGTTCCCAAGTGGTCACCCTCCCAAGTACTGACCGCGCCCGATGATGCTAAACTTTGGTGATCGGAGGAGAACCGGTGTTTTTCAGCATGGAATGGCCGTTGGCTTATCTTTGAGTACTGATATTTACATGACATTACTGCATACAAATGTTAAGATATTAGGAGCTTAATTGGTAGATTATTCTCACCCGAAGCAAAGTCAAATCACAGGACATGTAATTCCTAGCAAAGACCGTCATGCCATAGCGGATTTCTCTAGTTGATGTGTTCAGTTCAGCTCAGTTCTGTACAGTGATAACACTATAAATCTGGAGACTTAGCCAACGCTTTATGCTCCGATTGAATTTGGAGTAGTTTCTTAAATTAGGTTTCAACGTACAGCTAGTGATTGCACTGTACATCAGTAGACATGGTCACCGCCCTGTGCTTCAACAGAAATTGATGAAAATAGAGTATTTAGAATCTATTAGCTGATAATTTAGAATCTATTGGTTGATATTAAAAATTCGTCTACTTTTTGGACATGCTCTATTGTTTTACAATTCGCTTTGATGAATAAGACCATTCTCCGCGCGTGGTTGGAGATAAAATTTTTCAAATGTTTGCTTTGCGATTTGTATTTGTTACAGGTTAAAATAAAATGTTCACTAGTTTCTGGCACTTGACAATCCAAACACAATGGAGAGTCTGTTTGTTTTAAAAGAAAATAAATATCATTTAATGGTAGTTTTTTAGCTCGCAAGCTGATGTGTCGTGGACACGGTAGCCTAGAGGTTGTGATCGTGGTCATGGACTCTTGGCTAGCTTTGTCAAGTCGAGAATTCCAATTATAATAACACTGAGATTGAGTGAGTTTTAATGATGTCGCACTATAAAGCAACACTTGGGCTTTTGGCGATGGACCTCACAATTTTGAACCTCAGTGAAGTGACGAGGACGGCCTACATCCTACCGATGGAAGGACATTGAGCCTGAACAGAATTAACATATACCAACCACTCTATAGGGTAGACCAGGACTCTTGACCATAAACACTTGGCTACCACGGTCACAACGATGTTATTGAAGACCAGCCGAGTAAAGGGGCTAATGCACGTTAAATCTAACATGGCCTAATATCCACACTTTGGCGTGATGCGGAAGCCAGGAGAGTGGGGTCGTAAAACCTTAAGAACGAGAAACAAGAAATGATCATAAACATAAGTAAGCTTTCTTCGAATTAAAATTTGTAAAAAGCTGCTAAGATGTTTGGAGGCTATTCCCCTTACTGCAATTCACAGCTTCAATCTTGTTTCTAGACTACGTCTAAGAATGCCGATGCATATTCATTTAGAAAGCGTAGTTTATCTTAGATGGCGTACTTTCATAAGAAAGAAAAACTAGCGTGGGCTCTCTGTAGAAAAAATAGAATCGACACAGTACAAAGTAAAATCGCTTACGAAAAAAACCCAACTGAAACAGGATCAAATCTCTTACTGTGGTATGGCCTCGGTAGCCGAGTGGTCATGGTCATGAACTCGTGTCTGACGCTATCGAATGACAGGATTTGAGTCCTGGCACGACTAAAGACCTGCGGTGTAGCTTCAAGTGAGTGAGTGAACATTAACGTCGCACTGTTCAGCTACACGAGGGCTTTTTACGACTGACCACGTAATTTTGAACCACGGTCAGGTGACGTGGAGGACACCTGAGCTGGCACCTCCTCTCCTAACTACCACACCACACCAACGGGAGGTCGTTTCATCTCTCGACAGATTTAACGTGCATCGCTGCCCTACACGGCGGGTCTTTAGTGGTACTGGGCTCAAAATCATGACATGCCTGCTATGATCTGATACCTTGATCACTGGGCTACCGCAGCCCTGGTGTAGTTTCAAAGTGCGACGTTAAGAAATACTCACTTGAAACGGAGTACTGCGTGAATATTTATTTATTTTGCACTAAAAAACAACAAGAGTGCTTTGGTGATGGACCTCGTCATTTCGAACCAAGGTCAAGTGATGCAGACGACACCCAAATTGGCACCCAATTCTTCTAACTTCCACACCATGCCAACGTGAGGACTTTGAAATTCGATATATTTAATGTTCATCCACCTCTCTATACGGCAAGTCTTCAATGGCACAAAGGCTCGAACTCATGACATTCCAGCCACGAGTTCGTGGCTATAAGTACTAGGTCTAGGAAAGCTCTTCATGTAAAATAAAAATTTCAATGCGTTAATTCTTTTTCGTTTTGAGTGAACATGGTCATGAGCTCGTGGTCATGGTCGTAAGCTTAAGGTCATGGTCATGAGTTTTAGCCATAGTGTGACTGAAGACCCGAAGTGTAGAGGAACTGATGCATGTTAAATTTGTCGTGGCTCAAAGTCCTACCGTTTGTATGATGTGGTAATTTGTAGATGGGGTGCCTTCTCAGGTGTCGTCCTCGTCACTTGACTGAGGTTCAAAACTACGAGGTTTGTCTCCAATAGCCCTCGTGTTGATTTATATAGTGCGACATTAATAAACACACTTACTCATTCCTTCGTTTGGTTATGTGTGCATTGCCAAAAATTTTCACATTACTTAACTTTGACTTCACAAAGAAATTTTGTTCAAAACCTCTAATTTTTTATAACATATGTCATAAAATAAGAGGTTTTGAATATATTATAAATTTAGATTGTGTGTAAATCAATTTTATTGACAACTTTAACAATGTTTTATTACTGCATTCAAGCTAACTTAGTCACATTTTACCTTTAATAGATTTCGTGTAGTAACACATATTTTAAGCATTCATAAAGAAAAACGACTGCACATTCGTTACGAGCGCGAGCAATTGTTATACATCCACATACATTACATTATCTAGTATTCATGCAGAACAGTAATTAAATATTTTATTTTCAGAATTTTTTATTTTCGGTAGACTCTTTTCTCTCAAGAACTCAATCTTTTGTAACGTTGTCATAATTTTTTTTTATTTGTTGTGGTCTCAAGAGAAATTGATAAAACAAAAAGCACATTAAAAATATTTGAAGTATTTAGATTAGAATACAAGTATAAAATTGTTTTTCAAGACTATATATATTTTTACAATAAAACATTCTTTAAAAGTAACATTTTGATAAAAAGTGAATATAGAATTACATATTTTCGAAACATTCTTCTTTTAGGAAAAAGCTTTTATAATAATAATATGTTGCCACCCCTATATATAGTGTAGACCTCTGTATAGAGCCTAACTAGGATTTTGGAACTCTGACTCAGAAGTGGATTTCTATACATATTTTAGTATATCAAAGTGGAGAAAATTGAACAAATCATCGGTAATTGTTTTAAACGGTAATAAATCTGAAAATAATGTGTGAATCTTTTTTTAAAATCCTCGTTCAGGTTCTCTAGAGAGGTCTTAGCTATGCAAAGAAGTCTAGCTTATGCAAAATATTATTATTTTAGAAAAAAATTTCTGAAAAAGAGAATGTTTTGAAAATAGGGAATTCTAACTTCATTTTTTTGCCAAACTATTGGATTTAAATAATTTTTTATTATAATAATATTCTTAAAGCAATTTTATACATGTATTCTAATCTAAGTGATATTAAAAGAAATATTCATTTGTACGCTTTTGTAAAATCATGGTTTCGAGCGTAGTCGGATACCTTAAAATAGATTTATCAAAAATTGCAAGCCATATCTGGTCAAAATTACGTATCGTGATGTTAAGCAAATTTGTTTTAATGCAATTTATCTTTGAAAATTTATACATGGCATATTTTAAATGTTAAAATAATGTTACTGAGTATCTCTTTGAAAAATTACGGTACTAGGTCTAGATAATAGCACAATTAGCATTTCATAGCCTGTACACATTGGTTGGGTGAGTGAGTGAGTGAATATTAACGTCGAACTGTTCAGCTACACGATTGCTTTTGGCGACGGACCACGTAACTTTAAACCATGGTCAAGTGACGTGGACGACACCTGAGCTGGTACCCCTCTCTCCAAACTACCACACCACACCAACGGGAGGACGTTTCAGTTCTCGACAGATTTAACGTGCATCGCTGCCCTACATGGCGGGTCTTGTAGGGGTACTGGGTTCGGACCATTACATGCCTGCCATGATCCTATACCTTGACCACTGGGCTACCACAGCCCCATTTTGAGCCATGGTCAAGTGACGAGGACGACACCTGAGTTGGCACCATCCTCTCCTAACTACCACACCACACCAACGGGAGGAAGTTTGAGCTCTAAACATTGGTTGGCCATATGTTTATACATCTTCCCTTTATTATTACACTTTTGCCTAAAGATGATTGTCTCCTGTGTATTAACGTCGCACTATAAAGGAAAGCGAAAACTATTGGCGAGAGACCTCACAATTTTGAACCATGATCAAGTGATGAGTATGGCACTTAAGGCTGTTTTCGCCATAGTACTAATAGCGTGAACTTAACGCGGAGCACATTTTCGGACAGAAAAAATTCCTCAATGTTTATAAAAATTTGTAACATTGTAACTCATACATTTGCTTATATAAGGTAGTGTTTTTTTTAAATTTAAAAATATTTCATAAATAATTATTTTTTTCTTTTAACATGTTAAGGGATAGTTCATTTAGCATTATGGTATAGGAGAAAATGTGAAAAATATTTTATAAAAGAAAAAATGTGTCAACTCTTATAAAAATGAGTAGTATGATAAAATAAGTGATTTTCTTCAGGATAGTGTAGCCAGAATATAATAATAATGTTTGTGTGTGTGTGTGAGTACTTTTATATATGAAAAAATATTCCGAATTTGGGTCCTATTCTTTAACATTAGCTGAAAACAGCCTTAATTTAGCAAACCATATCCCAAACTTCGACACTTTATCAGAGTGAGGACTATGAGCATTCTTAGTTTAAAGGTGGGAATCAGCCCCTGTACATATATAGGGTTCCTTAGAGGTGACTGGGTTCGAACCAGTAAATTAAATTCAACAACGCCCACCATGAGTTCGCGGCCATTGACCACACAGCTACCGCGCGAACAAGGTGATCGTCCGCATTAAGTCTTGTGATGGAAATATCAGAACGCAATCATATATGAATTAATAACTCAAATATTTATTGAATTCGTTACTTGTTTTAGATGTCAACTACAAACAGTCCAATAACATATACTCTGCAGATTTTTTCGTGAAAATTATATTATTATTTTGCACATTTTTTATAGAATTTTCTACATCTAATTTTAAGTCTATTGTTTGTGATGTATCATAAAAGCTGTCACACACAGCTGTGATAAATAGAAAAGAAGTTAGTTATTCGCTTTTCTAAGCCCTTTTAAGCACAGGATAAGAGTAGATCCTAAAGTACATTCAGATGATTGTTATATAAATATAGCTACGCGCATAAGATTCCCCATCATACAAAACAAAAAATTTAGTTTCCATCCATCAGTAATTTAACAATATTACAGATAGATTAAAATACACAGCTGGAAAATTCCCCGTTTCTCCTTTTATGCTATTGCAGACCTGGTACATACCCTGGGAGTTGGTATCACTTTTAAGTGTGGCCGCGGTAGCCTAGTGGTGAAGGTATCGGATCGTGGCTGGCTTGTCATGTGAGTTCGAGCCCATTACCACTAAAGACCCGCCGTGTAGAGGAGAGATGCACGTTAAATCTGTCGAGAGCTCAAATGTCCTCCCGTTGGTGGGGTAGTTAGGAGAGGAAGGTGCCAGCTCAGGTGTCGTCCTCTTCACTTGACCATGGTTCAAAATGACGAGGTCCGTCGCCAAGAGTCCTCGTGTAGCTTAACAGTGCGACGTTAATATTCATTCATTCATCCCTTTTAAATGCGGTACCATATAGGTAGAATAAGAATTGCCACAATGTAGTGTGTTTCGACGTCCAGTTTCCTCCCCAGAGGAAGGCACCTGAGCTCTGACGATATGAAACGGTACAATGAATTTAATTTTACCCAAGCCAAACAGGTATTCTAGGGATCTTTAACATTTCACAGAATCATACGACATGAACGCTGTCGATTTTCTGCTTCATGAAAATCTACTGACCCGCAACCATAGGCGGACAAGGCCAGCGACAAACCATCTATGCGACCCAGCCGCCATAGGATCTGCTATGGTAAATACCAATCCAAACAATCCCATTGATAGAAAAAAAACTAATTTTATATTTATTTTCATCCAGTTTATGTCCCAGGGCCCATTCACAAACTTTTTTTTTCTTTTAGGAGTGAGAGTTGCATTAACATCGCTCAATAAAGCTGTACGGGTCTATTGGTGACAGATCTTGTAGTTTTAAACCATGTTCAAGTCACGATGATGACACCTCTGAGCTGGCAGCTCCCTCTCCTACCTTCCACACTACTCCAACGGGAGGACGTTTGAGCATCGACATATTAACCGTGCACCAGCCCTTTTATATGGCAGATCTTCAGCGGTACTTGGCTCGAACTCATGACTACTTGTCCTTGACCACTAGGCTACAGTGGCCATTTTCCTATTAGGAATATTTATATATATAATTCGTGAAAAAAACCGCTGCGCGAATAATTAAATTTTCATGGATATAGTAATATATTTCATAACACGTATTATACTATTTTAGAAGAAAAATATACTGTGTGTTTTTTACTTGTATGCTGATTCCCAGATGAGAGGGGAATTTGTAATTAGTACAGATCATTCTAAATCAGGGACGTCTTAAGGCATGAGCCAACTGGGTCCGGGTCCAAGGCCACGCCCTCGACTCTGTCTTGATAAGATAATGATCCAGATAATTTTAATGGTCAAATATTACTCCCATACATATTTTCTGAAAAGCAGGGAATTTCAAACTTCATGTCTACTGTTAAAAGAGGTAAGATTGTATTATTATGTGGTAACCGTTGTCCACTTGTCAAGACCTAGGCCTAATACTATAAACAATCATTCAACACATTTCGTCGAAATGCGGTTATTGGTCGATCCGGTTTGTGCCTAGGTTTTTGAGGTTGTAAGTCGTGCACATTGATTTGTTTCAAATGACCGTTTGAACGAGTAATTAACAATGCATGCTATATACTGTCTACTTTAAAAGATCTCAGGTAGAGCCTATTTCTGCGTAGGGCCTCAAAAAATCTTAAGATTTCTCTGAGCCCAGGACCTGAAAGAGTCTTAAGACGTCCAAATTATTTCCAGTGACAAATTTCAAAAGAAACCAAGTTCAAACCTACTACTGAAAAATGGAAGTTGTGATTGATTGTTCACACGAACGCGTCAAGCGCAGAAGCTACACAAAGGGCTATTTGTGACAAGCCTCATAATTTTGACCTTTGGTCAAGTAACAAGGACGACACCAGCTGAAAAATGGAGAATAGAACGATCAACTTCTTTTATCCTCGTTAATAACACGTTTTGTTAGAATTGGTTCTTATATATCCAGTTATTGCTTAAGTAAAGAAATAAGCTGTGATAAATTTTCTTATTTTGCGTGTATCTAAAAATTTAATTTATAAATAGCTAAAACACATTTTATTTTCAGTTCTCATCCACAAAAAAAAAAAAAAAAAAAGCTTCAAAATCCGTACCTCTTGCTCCAGGGGTGACTAACCTTTTCCGGCCACTTCGGAAAAACATTATAATCCCGCGGACGCAGATAAAAATATATACCTTTATATCAGATTTGGTCCCATAAGAAACATTTATTGACGTGAAAATTTAAAGCAGAATGAACTATCATCATTGTTTTCAATACTTTTCATGTATGCAGACATAGATAATTTAATAAGTATAATGCAATGCTCTATAATAATGTTTCATTTATTTAAATAATGTGATATTTGTCTCTCTCATTTCTTTCACTTAGTTTTTGCAAGTAGATCCAATGCTTGCATTTGCACATCATAATTAATATTGCAGGTTTCCGTCCGATAAGTTAGAACGTGATTCATGTTTGATAAATTTCTATTTCGAAAAAAAGGGTTCGCAGGTGTAAGTAAGTTGAAAAAAGGTTACATGAACTAAGCTTGATGCTGCGGGATATCACTGCAATTGCCCACTTCTAAGCAACTATAAAAACAGAAGCAACGTGATAAAATGGAAACAATTATGGGATTTATTTGTTACAAAACATTTCACTAAAAACAAAAAGATTGTGCAAAATAATCATATTTTGTAAAGAATCTCGCAGAGAGAGAAAGGTCGCAAAGTAATTCAAGGTCGGCAGTACTTCTGTTTTACACAAAGACAAATATGCTAAATTCCGTATTTTAAAAGTTCTGAGCTTTAATTTTGAAACATTCAATCGTAAGTAAAGCATTGTTTTAATACTAACCCACTTTCCCTAGGACATCCGTTAGAAAATTAAAATTAATCATCGAAAAACATTCTTAGGCACTCCAACTATTCAATTTTTAAGATCTGTTATTAAAAGAACTTGGCGCATACATCCCATTCTAAGAAAATGCAATCAAAAGTTAAAAGTTTTCGGTTTCTCTTGTTTCAAAAGATTAACTGCTTAAACAATGCAAAATAAAGTTCCATTATTACTGTAATCTATTGTTCAAACGGCGAAAAAATATCACGTACGCGCGCGTTAATTGATAAATTAACAAAATTAGAGAAATTTGCTTTAAAATCCTTATATGAATTGTTTTTAATGATACAAAATGATTTCGATGAATGAGCACCGAGGAAAAGATAAAATATAATTTTCTAGAAACACATCAGCGCTTTTCTAATAAATTAAGAAATAATGTGTTTCAAAATATTTAAAATAAAGTTTTAAAGCTTAATTAAGACGCTAAGGGAAAATGATTACGGATGCATTTTATCTGTAGGAGATAACCTTACAGCGACTGTAAAAATAGTTTGGATATATCAATTAGGTGAAAGTGAGGTGTGTTTTTGTGTATATGTACTACATGTACATCACGGTTTTATTAGAAAAGTGAATGTTAAGCATCAAATAAGAATTTTTTGAATATGCATATTGAAGTTAGATAATCATATTGCCCACTAATTACTTAATACTTGGTTTTAACCTGGTTGAAAAAAGTTTACTTTTGGGCTGTATGGGTGGATCTTTTAGGCCCAATTTAATTTATGTGTTCTAAGTAATAACAATCTTTTTTTTTGTAGTTTTATTTCATTCATTTATTTTTTTGTATTCCTTTTGTATCCTGAAACCAAATACACTTTATATTTTTTATACATCCATCTTTTTCTTTCTTTCCCTCTTGAATTTTTTGCTTGTATAAGCGGTGTTCTAGTATTTTTTTGAAGTTCGGTCAGCTATTTTCCAATAAAAGGCTTAGTAGAGCTTGTTTGGATTGTGAAATAGATTTACAAGCAGGAAAAAAAAGTATGCATTGTTGCTTCGGCAATAAGGCATTGATTTCTCTTAACGGTTTTTATTTGAATCATCAAAAATTACGGTCTACAGCTACGTCATGCATACGTTAGACGACCGGGACGAAAGGGAATTCCTATTCAGACCAGTCGTTAAGTGCTTTTAATCCCTGTCTTTTGATGTTTAAGACTTGAGGTAGAATGAGTCACTATATATACATACCTGGAGTCGAAAGTCTTTTTTTGTTGATGATGAACTTTATGAGTGATATAGCATTAGAGAAGCTGGTTTACTAGCCACATTGCTATAATTTATATATGCGTACATCTCCAGTAGGTTTGAGTGCTTTTGGAACATTGATTTTGTGGGCAACATGTTTCGCCTTTTTGAGATAGTGGATATGGTTGACGTGTGCGTCGTAGCCGTGTACATCATTAATCGTGATTTATTCGGAATGTCAAAATAAGATTCTCCATGGAGTCCAGAATCAACCAGTAGTATTAGATTGTGCTGCCAACTAGTTTTCAATTCATGGGTCATCAATTCGGGGACAGTTTTTTTGGTGGGTGGATCACCTTTGGTGATCTTGGTTTCTATTTTGGGGCAAGGTAATTTGAGCTACCCACCTTTGGGTCCATGAACACGACTTCGTTTGCATTAGACGACTGGAAAGAAAAGGAATCCCATTTCAAACCAGTCTTTAAGCGCTTTTTATACCTGTTTTTTGCTGATTGCGACTTGAGGGAGAAGGGTCAATGATATTGTAAAAAAACACGCGGTCCATCTCCTAGTTCCTTTTCTCCGTGGCAGTTAATTTACCACACGGAGGGTTTCTATGTTAGTTTCATTATATACTGTTGTGGCCTCAATCGAATCCAACACTCACGCTTAGTGATTTCGTGTTTTGGTCAGGATGAAATGACTCACTACTCAAATCATTCTCTTCCACACTTCCTTTTATAAATACAACAAGAGTTTATTAAATACTTTTAAATATATATACTATTATCAAACGCTAATACTCGGTAATATAGTAACTCGCAACAGATCGAATGCCTTCTACTCTCTCGAGTGTCTTTGGGCTTATCGCTACATCTTTACATAGACGCACTGTCACAGCACCCTCTATAGTTGAACTCTAACAATACCGGGTGTTCATAATTAAAATTGAAATTTAATAGCAGTCTGCAGCAAAAACTTTACAGGGGAATTGTATGAAAATTGGGTAATGACAGATAGAGAGAAATGATGATAATTTTATCAAAGAGAAAAAAAAACAGTTTCAAAAACCACTACTAGATGGTGTCGTACATTGTAAACAATTTGCATATGTAAATGTAGAAATCATAGTATATAATCCTGTGAGCGCACAGCAACTCTCGGGATATTAAGATGTGAGAGGCGAACGGCAGTCATACTCGTCTCTAAGTCAAGGAAAATGACGTTAACTCTCCAGGAACATGCTTCATTGGTGAAACTGTTTTACCAAAAAGGAGACTTTGCTACTGGAGCTTTGAAGCGGTTACGAAAAGATCCACTCAGTAGTCAAGGATTAACAAACATGATAAGGAAATTTGAAGCTACGGGAACATTGGGGATTCAACCAAGAAGGGGGCGAAAGTGTGTTGCAGCACAGGTAGTGGTGATGTAGCGACGCAAGTGGAGGAAGACAGATCGCAAGCCATCGACAGCACTAGTGTTCGGCGTATTGCAGAATCTGTTGACCCACCTCATTCCACGGTTCATAAGATTCTTCAAAAGGTCTTACGCTACAATCCCTAAAAACTGTCGCTAGTGCAGCAGCTCTTACCTGATGATCTGTATAGTCTCCAAACTTTTGCGTTGCGAGTTCTTGCGCTAGTTTCAGGATGAATGTCCAGGAGCTCCAAGATGAATGTCCATGGAACATTTTGAGGACCCACTTTCATCTGTGTTTCATCTCTGTTTCAATTGTGAGATTATTACACACAATTGCCGTATGTGAACTGGAATAAACCCACATCAATTCCTACAAAATAGTCTTCGCATGTAACGGCTTTACGACAACCTCCATTGTGGTTTTCTTTTTCGAAGAGCACAGTGTGACATGCACTGTTACTGGTCAACTTCATTATTAGAGCAATCCGTTATTCCGGTTCATTTGAAACAACCACAGTGTTTATGCAGGATGGTGCTCCACCAAACATCACTAGCTGTGGGAAACAAGTCTCCACCGCCATTTCGATAACGTCAGAATCAGCAATTTATTATTGCTTGGCATCTCCTAGATCCCCCGATTTGCGACTTCTACCTGTAGGAATACCTCAAGGCTATGGTATACCGCTATCCCATCACATCTCTATCCAACCCTAAGGAAATCATAGGACGCCATGTGCGTAACATTCCTCAGTTCATGCCGCTTTCAAAGGTTGAACATGCAATTTTACGCTTCCAGATGGTAGCAGATAATGGTGGACAGCATATCGAGCATTATTAGTAAACTTTCGTAGACTATTTATATGTTCCAATAAAGCTATGATACGACACCTAGGGGTGGTTTTTGAAACTCACTGTTTTTTTCCCCTCGATAAAATTTCCATCATTTCATACTGCCATTACCCAATTTGCATGCAATTCCGCTGTATAATTTTTGCTATAGACTGCTCAGAAATTTGTAGTTTAATTATGGACACACACACACATACTACATAAACAAATTATGTGGTTCTTTTCTTTCTTATCTGAAATTTTGGTCTTATGGTGCATAGATCCAAGGAAGATTTGCCGTACTGATCCTTTTAGCGCATTTACAAAAGTCACATCCGATTGGAAAAAATAACAGAAAAAAAATATTTCTCTATATATTTTGTGATAAATGAAATTCTGAAGAGAAATAAAGTACGGGGTTTTATCAGTTTTAGCAATAATTATATATTTTTTTTCAGTAACTATTCAGCAGAGAGATTCACTTACATTTCTCCTCGAAAGATTTTACTTAATTCATAATGATCTTAAGTTCTCCACGACTTCAGGTGATGATTTATTTTTAGTTTACCCACCTAACGGAAAGCAACCACAACTTTATATCCTAAAAAACAGCTCCGATAACGTTTTTAAAATAAGATGATACAACCTTGCATTATTCGTGTATTCTGACCAATCATAAAAGTCTTTACCGGAAATCATATGATTCTAAAAGCTGCAGGTTGACAAAACTATAAAAAGCTGAGTTCTCCAGAGCGAAAAAAGAACGTTGCTGTAAATGTCCTTTTTGTCGCATGTGGTTGTTCACGTATATTTGTGTCGAGTTTCGTCACTGTTTGTTTTGTGTGTGTAAAATGAAATGTGGATTTTAAAATATCATGTTTCCTCAAGAATCCTTTCAACGATTGCAACGATAAAAAAAAATTTCCTCTGAAAAATGTCATAAGTCCATTGAAATCATCACATATATATACATATATTTCTGTGCATGTACATGATGTAATGATAAATATCGTTACATCTGTTTGAAGAATATATCAGAAATTTATCTGTTTGAAGAGAATACTTAGTAAATAAGATGTCATAATTAAAACCAACGGAAACTATAGTGAGCTGAATTATAATGGATTATAATTATATTATAATTTACATGAAATAAAATATTGCGTGTTTTTTTAAACCAAAACAAAGGGGAAACTTTTTGTAATGCTAGAGCTATGTAATACGACCGAATCAGATAACTTAATGACAATATATCACAATTTACAAAATATCTCGAAAAATAACTCTAGTGACTTTTATGAAATAAAAAATTTTTAAATTAGGAATTCAATATAGAAATTTTAAAATAGGATATTTTCATTCTTTGAATGCGTATAATTTTTATTTTATTGTCTATATTTTACCATGTATATTTTTCTATTATCAGTCTTATCAATATGTAAGTATATATATATATATAAATAAGCACACGCTTGCTATTCTGCTGAAATCAATAATGCAATCTGTTTAAATAATAATATTTCAAAAAATATGTAAAATAAGATTTTTTTTTACCTTTTTTTATATCATTAAATTGTGAAAGATACTTTCGAATCTTTTTTATGTTAAATGCATTGTCTGGCATCACACGCTTTTATTATTTTAATAATAATTTTTTAAACCTTCGTATTTTGTAATACGTTTGTGTCTTATAAAATGTAATATTTTGATTATTTTCCTGAAAAATACAAATGATATGAATGACAGCAAAAATTTAAGGAAGAATTTTAATAATTTACATGTATTCATTCTTTTATTACTCAAAAAATTTAAATTACTTTGTATTAAGGAATATTTTGATATCTCTTGCGATTATTTATAATGTGTATAAAAATGAATATTTTGGAAAGATTTTGAATATATTTTATTTGTATTCCTTTTTATTAATCATTTAGAAAATTAAAATTTTTGCACGGATCACAAGTATAAACAATTTTCCTATTCTGATATTTCATAAGATGATTCAATATTTCAAGCTGTAATTTCTCAGCTAGGGAAAAAGAGGGGGGAAAACCCATTTTGTTTTCTAACATCCAATCTACGAACGTAAAATGCTTTTGGAAAATTTTCATATGGGACCCAGGAAAAACTCCGAAAGAAATAATGAAACCACAAGAAAACGAGTTTGAATGGGAAGCTACGGGAACTGCTACGAAAGTGACAAAAATGTTGTGGTAAAAAAAAGGGAGAAAAAAATTGAAATATCTTTCAAGACAAAAGCTGTTGAAGTCGTCAGGGGAAATCTTCGAATTTTCTCATTCGAGAGCTAAAAGAAAATATAAATATTTCAAGGGAAAAAAACCGTGTGGGTGAAAAAAAAAAAATACAGAGCATAAACATTTTGCGGGCGTATTTGGTGTTTAAACAAATATTAAACTCTATTTTAAACATATTTTTGCTAAATAATAATACAGGAGCTTTCCTTTATTTTGGATAACAAAACAATAGATAACAACGAAGTAATATTCAGAAATGCGTGATACAAAGTTTAGACAGCATTTTATATTAACGTGACCAGAGATTTTGAATACTGCAATTAGATAATTTGGAGGGTAAAATTGGATATTTATATTGCCCTCCCCCAAAAGAACTCTTATCATTTCAAATTCAATACACTCTGTTTGTTGTAAAATGAATGAAACTGCTATTTTTTGAGAACTTTGGGAACAATTGACGAATGTTTTATTATTAAAGAATTAAAGTATTGAATTGTCTTTCCCTAACATCCATTGGAAGTTTTATCATCAACTTCAAAAAAGCAATTTAAACTTTCATTTTCTCATAATTAAGACTGGATTTTTTTTAAAGTTATATTTTTCATAGACCTTTTGAAAAATTCCAAAAGGGGAAAATATAAGAATAATATTTTTGAAAAAACAATTTTTAAAAAATATGGTAAATTTCTATTGATGCGAATAATTGGTTTCATTGCATAAAGAAAACAGCGTCAATTGGAGCGAAAATAAAGCGAAGGAGTATGCTATATGTTATGTGCTTTTATTTCTGTTCTTCCACATTACTAATGTTCATTATGTAATCATAAATAAATTTATAAAGTAAATAATAAAAAGGAATACTCGAAGTTTTGTTTTCAAGTAACGCATCATGAGGAATTTAACGTTAAGAGACACTCAAAAACGCTAAAGAGAATGCGTAGAGATGGAATTTCGGAATTTGTGAAGAGGTTAAACAAATTTATAATTTATTTTATTAAGGTATGCAGTCAATGCGAGGCGAACCGTTCGCAAAAGATTTGGTCGCATGAGAGAGTGTATATTACCTCCGCACTATAAAGCGGTTTGAGAGCTATTAGCGACGGACCTCATTATATTTAGGCCTCATTATATTATTCATGACCAAGTGACGAGGACGACACCTGAGCTAGAACCCCCTCTCCGAACTACCATACAACGCCAAATGAGAACAATGAGCCTCGACAGACTTAGCGTGCATCAGCCCCCTGTGCACGGCGGTTCATCAGGGGCCCAAGGAACCATAATCGTGACCGTAACCACTAAACTATCACAGCCAACAACAGTCCGCGCGCGCGGTTCGCAGATAGTGAACTCTCACTAATACAAACCTTTGATAATACGAACCTCTCGCTAATTCGAAGTATATGCTCAGTACCTAGAAAAACTCTTCCTATTTCTAACTAAAACAATACGTTTTGGTGCACTCAATATTTCGAAGTAAAATCTGGTTGGCAAGAATATTACACGCGATAATTCGAAGTCGACAATTCAAACACTATCATGTGGAGTCCTGTAGCAAACAGGTTGGAGTTTACAAGTTTTGTGTTATATTGACTCTGCGTGTCTCCCCTATAACGTAGCCCCTTTGATGACCATTTGTCTTCTACCCCGTCTTAGTGTTTTCTGGCTCCTCAGGCGAAAAGACGCTTTTATTGCTTCCCTTCTTTAAGTGGACAATAGACCGATGGTACATGCTCTCAGTCGTCCATATCTTTCTTTCAACTCGTAGTCTTGCTACACATGTGTTCAGAAAGGATGGTCCACTATTGTGAAGGAGAGATGCGTAGGATTATGCATTTTGCGTCGGAGTCACATGGCGATTTATAACCCAGATGTGTGACTTATAGCATGTGGCACCCAATAGAGCATGGGCCGGAATGTACTGTGCCTTGAAGAATCAATGCTGTTGGGGACAGTGTTTGAGGGAACTGCGTGCGAAATGTGATTTATTTCCAATGAGGAATGAAAGCTATTTGGGGGAGCGTGAAAGAGTCTTGTTCAAGAGGTTCAGAAAGACGGAGTGGAAAGTGAAAGGAAGGAGCGATATAGGAGCGCGATAATAAAAAAGAAAAGAAACTGGTCGAATTTTGGGGGACAGGATTAAACGAGAAGTGTCTACCAAACATCCCTTTGGGAAGCTCCCCCAGTACAAGATTTGATATTGGACAACTATATGCAGGTTGATATGGACATCGTCGTGTGGGAAGGCGAAATTGTGGCTTTAGACCACAATAAAACAGAAAGGGATGAAGACGAATCGGAAGAGTTGACTCCAATAAATCTGACAGAAGCTCAAGTGTGACTAAGCAAACTACCCAACTTTTTCTTTCAAAATCATGTTGACGCCAAGATTTTTCAAGTTTCATTTATTCTAGAAAAATCTATTGACAAAGTTAAATTGAATGACATAAAACGAAAAAAAAAAAAATAACAGATTTCTTCGTCAAAAAAGATTAATTATGTATAGTATGTATATATATTATTTTAATAATTGTTTTTAATTCATAAATGTATTCTTTTAAAAATATAGGACTTTTAACTTCTGTATAATATTTAAAATGCATAAAATGTAGTTTTTCAAAATACTTTAAAATAATTTTGTACATATGTACAATTGTTGTTTTATTACATAGTTTCACATTTAAACGTGTTAGAAATCAATTAATCTTCTGTATTTTGGGAGTTTTTTTCTACCCTCTCGATAATTCGAAGTTTTTCCATTGGTCCGTCCAATTTCAAATTATACTTGAAAATATCAAGCAAATCGCTTGGGAACCACTTATTAGTTTTGGAAAAAGGGAATTCGCGGTTGATACTGAGACGGCGAGAACGTAATTTATTGCATCTCTTTCTGCTCTCGAGCCGCCCATCACTCTCTAATGGATAAAAATCAATTAGGGGTACTTTATGATTGGTTCGTTTTGAAAATAACTTCAATGAACGGTTTACAGAAGGAGAGTGATGTTTACTCGAACTATAAAGCTGCACGCGGCTGTTGGTGACGAACCTCGTCATTTTGAACCACGGCCAAGTGACGAGGACGACACCTGAGCCGTCACCCCCTCTCCTAGTTTCAACACCACACCAATGGGAGGACCTATACAGATTAATTGTGCAACGACTCCTCTACATGGCTGGTCTTCAGCGGCACTAAGCTCGAACTCATGATACGTCAGCCACGAGTCCGTTACCTTGACCACTAGTAGCCACGAATGGTTTGCAGTTGTATACACCCTCTCAAAAAACTAACATGATCACAAAATATAAGTAAATAGCTCTCTTCTGATGTGCAATATCGTTTTAGTTATTGAACTGTGTTTGAATAGAGCTTTTAAAACTGAAACTTCTGGCTGTTACATAAGGCTTGTGTAACAGCCAGAACATTAAATTAAAATTGTTACATTTCATTATTAATTACTTCAGTTGCAATCTAATAATTCTTTAACAACAATTTTGGGGCAAAACCTCGAATACGCGTGCAAGTTATTTTATTGATGAATTTAAACATCTAGAATGCACAGGAAATGAATTAATTCAATCTTCAGGGGGATGCTCATACCATACGAAACAATTAAAAATAGGATGGATTGACTAAGAGGAAACATGACTGCTTATGGCAAAGGACCTCATAAGTTTCAGCCATGTTTTTTTGATAATTCAATCAAAGCTAAGGATTTTTTTTTACTCTGTTAAACTCGTTAGCTTGCGTTCAACTCTGTTCTTATTAAGACCAACCTCCTAAGTCTGAGCTCCAATATGAAGAGAAAGGTAGCATCTATAGAAGCTCTGGCACTTTACTCTTTAAGCTCTCGTATCACTCCACATGATTATTTAGATGTCATATAACAAATGACTTGAAGCAACCTATATTTTTCTTCAAATGTTTATGATAAAATGAATCATCTGAGTTTCCAGTATGTGAAACTCAGAAGTTTCTATGCCTAAATATACTAAATAGTCCTATCAAGATCATATCTTAATATCTTTCACACACATCTTCATATCCTAACAGCAAATTTTCTTCAATGCTTTGTTTGATTTTATGTGTTTCAAATCACTTAATGCTTTTTTTTGTACGTTTTGGAAAATCATAAGAAACTTGTTGATTTACAAGAAATGATATTTCTCTCTCACACACAACAAATATGTTATTATATGTTTGATATCTGTCACTTACGAGAACCTCGCATAATGAACAAAACAAATTATAAAAAACAGTGACTCGCTTAACGAGCAGGAACAAGTTTTAGTGACGAAACCTTTTTTCTTGGTCAGTGAGAAATACATTATATAGGAGTAAATGAAACTAAGAAACCAAAGAGCCTGAAGGAAGCCGAAACCAAAAAACGCGACAAATAAGCAGGGGGAGGGGAAAACATAGAAGAAGCATTTCAATTTGGATTGACTTGGACACTGTCAATGTGGGCAGTCTGAAACTGAAAGGGAGAGCAATGAACGACCGGAATTTAGAATTTAAGGATTTGGGTTAGAAGAAGAGTGCAAACCTCTTTGAAAGAAGCAATGCCGGAAAGCGTCATCGAATGTGATTTTGAGGGATTTGATATACAGTACCTGTGGATCCTGTAATCAACAAGTTTCTGTCTTGGACCGGAGGTAGATAACAATAATGCAACTAAGCTTGTAGAAGAACATAGCCAACAGCAGACCAACGTAGAGCTTATAGATTTGTATAGTGTTTCACTCAAAAATTTGTGGAGAAGGAGGTAACAACCAATCCCCCCACAATCTTCTAGTGCAATGAGAGAAAGCATAGGAAACTGTTATGTCGTACTTTGAGAAGCCTCCCCCAAATGAAGCTATGGTAAATATATTTAATGATAACGCATCTTCATTAAATTTTGAATTGTTTACAAAAACAAACAGATCTAGAAAGCTTTCTAATAAAAAAAAATTAACTATGTATTATATATAATGAAGTAATTATTTCCATTTTATTATTCCTCTTTAATTTTTCTTTTTTGAAAATCAAACTCACATTCCGGGTGGGTTTATTCCGTGTTACAAGAAAATATATATTTGATTCATTGCTTCTTTGAGTATATTTTTAAAAATATAAAATTAATATAATTCTGTATATTTTACATGAATTTATATGGAGAAAAATGTTTCGTTTAACGAGTGTTTAGCATCAGGAGTAAGATTCTGGAAAGAATTATGCTCGTTATAAGCGTGTTTACACTGTATATATATTCATCTTAAAATAATATTTTGAATATTCTTTATTTTATTTTTTGTGTGATTACTTAGCCCGTAGAACAAGACTGTGAATATTTGAAATGTAATACAATTAAAATACTAGATTGAAAAAAGTATTCATAATTTATTTTTCCTCAAACAAGATTTTCTCAAGTCTTCTTTCATATATCATTTCTCAAAAACAAATTATTTACTCTCACACTAATGGTAATTTTAACCTCATGAATTATTTAATCTATACAAATGTTTTACATCCTTATTTACCTTTAGCTTTTAAACATTCAAATTACAAAACTTGAATGATATTTCTTTTTTCTTTCTTTCTTTTCTTGCGCATATTTGTTTCACTTACTTGTACTTTAAACTTTTCTGCGAAATTAATGCAAATAGAAAAAAGGAAAAAAAACATTGACACTTTATATTACTCTGTGTTGTAGGAAGTTGAGCTCCATAACTTATGAAGTAGTTTGGACTTTTACCAAAATAGTCCCCCTACCAATACGGTAAGAAGCAATAAACCCTGACATCAGGGAAATATTCAAATAGGAAACGGCCTTTTTCCGTGTATTGGTGCCAAAGAAACAAAACAAAAGGATCCACATCCACATCACACATTTCATTTCTCATATTCTTAACGCTGCCATTATCTTTTTTTGTTGTTATGAATTGCGTTTTCTTTATTCTATCGTAAATAGTGTTTGGAATTTATAATTTTACCCCAACTGTACATTCCCTCTACGGTTCCCCAATCGAATGCTTCACTTTATTATCCCCACTCACGTAGACCCAAAGTCTTTTATTCGCCTGTTTCGTATTCACACACTTAAGTTCAAACTTCCCTAGACACGGAAGAGCATACTAATAAAAACAGAGGCTACTGTTTAAAATCTTTTATACATATATAGATTTTTTGTAAGGGGGAGGGGGTAAAGTGTGATACAACTTTTTTTTTTGTTCATTTGTGTGAATTCGAAGATTTTTTTTTTTTTAGATTTTGGATGAAGACTAATCGTATCAAGTTAGTCTAGAAATCAGTTATATATATTTCCATGGCTCACTCTTCTTTAACGTTATAAAAAGTGCATAAAATCTTTTTATTAAAGAGAATTTTTACCTTAATTTGTTCATTTTTACTTAAGAAATAGCATCTGAATACATTTATATTGCAAAATAATTAAAATACTCAAAAAATAGTTTGGTTTCCTCAAAATTGTTTGTAGTTTATTTTATTCCAAGGCTCTCTTTGCCTTATATAACAAAATAGAGTTCAAAGTTTCGTATAGATTCAAATTTAATATAAGAAGTATCCATAATAAATTTAAAATAGTAATAGTACATACATGCACTTATTATAATGCACTACAATCTGGAAAAAGAATACTTCTTACCGAATAAAAAAGATAGATTTATTCAAAGAAGAATGAGAAGTAAAATATATGTACTTTATGTGTAAAAAAGTCAAGTCAAATTGAAATATTTATTTTAGAACATTTTTAATCTAAAAAAAATGTACTAATTATTTGTCCTGATTTTAACATTAGACAGAGATATCCTTAGTTAATATGTTCCTGTTCTTAAAGCTTTAACTATTACGTTACAAAACGGGGAAATGATTCTTGAATATTTATGGAAATTTGATGTAACCCCGATATTGAAAGAATGTTTTAACGCAAAATTAATTTCTTTTAAACTCCAGAAACCACCATTTCCATCGAAGAATTTCGCACGAAGTTCTGGAAGGAGCACACGTATAGGTCAGCGTAGAATGAGCGACCATGTTGTTTGGAGGCATCAAATCAAACCCTAATTTATTCCAACGCACAGTCTACAACTCCATCAGTCAAATTGTCCCCTCTCTCTATTCATCAAATTCTATGCAATAAGGATTAAGTTATGCAGTTCAGTTAGATCCCAGTTCCATTGGATTGAAATGCTCCAATGAACTAAAAAAAGGGCAATTTTTTTAGAAAGCGCTCAAAAATTGGAGAATAGTATTTAAATATTGTATAGTTAAGGAATTTTTTAGTGTGCGTGTGAGATTAAAACTATTAAATTGAAGTTATTTGAATTTTTAAGGCAATCACACAGAAAATAATAATGAACAAAAAGCATCATTACCTAAAACAATCAAACACTGTAAAAAAATAAAGGCTCCCTTACAAAACCATAACTGATCCTTTAATTAATGCATTGCACAAAAAAAAATATTTTGTGCTACTCATATATTCCTTTGAAGCTTAGTTTCAGAAAAAATTTTCATTATTCGCTTAATAAACCAAGATGTAAGACTTTTAAAAAGCACATTTTTGTGAGAAAAGATCAATACTGAACTAGATCTAAATATCATTACAATACCCAGAAATGCAAAAATACCTCGAAAAATACAATTTTTATAGACAATAATACGTGGGCATAACATCACTGTTCACTGTTATAACATAGAGGTCGAGGTAGCTTTGCGTATTAAATTGAAAAAAAAAAATACGTACTAAGGGATTCTATATTAAATTGGAGTAGGACTCAAAATTCCTCATGTAGTGTAGGGAAGAAATCAGTAGAGTAGTATTAGCTGTGTCTTGTCGTATTCAAACCATGGTCGAAGCTCCACTTCAATATCCCATTATGCTTTTTTTGTGCGATAGTATAATAAAAGTAATAAAATCCCCTATACCAATGAACTGTAATTTTTATTACGAAATAAAAAAATAAAAAATGCATTCAACCAATACTCTAACGCAGTGGTCTTCAAACTGCGTTCCGTGGAATCCTGTGTTTCCATCAGTCAAATACAAGGGTGAATGAGGGAATATTAACGTCGCACCATTCAGCTACTCGAGGGCTTTTGGCGACGAACCTCGAAATTTTGAACTACGGTCAAGTGACGAGGCCACCTGAGCTGGCACCCCCTCTCCCCCCTCTTCCACACCATACCAACGAGAGGACGTTTGAGTCTTGACAGATGTAACATGTTGGGTTTTCTCTTGATTGTGTGAGAGAACTAAAATATCTTGGTATTGTCCTTGACAGTAAATTCTGTTAGAAACAACATGTTTTGCATCTTTCAAATAAATGTGAGAAAATTCTGCAAGGGCTTAATAGAGTTGCCAGATATAGCTTTGGGATCAAGTCCAATGTATCATCTCTCATTTATAAACAAGGCATTGTTCCGTTTATTTGTTACGGCTCACGAATCTGGGGCTCCGCCTTGAAGAAGAAAATAAATTGTCGGCTTTTGCGAAAAATTCAACGAAGAATACTTCTCCGAGTTATTTCTGGGTATCGAACGATATCCTATAAAGCTGTGTTTGCTATTTCGGGCTTTCCACCTATTGACATCTTTATTATCAGAAATAATGAATTCAAGATTGCAACGAAGAACAGTACCTATAAGAGTCTAGATGATTCCCTGAGAGTTTCTGAGCTCCCTCATCCTTCTGAACGATTTCCCCTTAACTTGGTTAATTACCGTAAAAATATTGAAAACAACTTTCCAGTTGTCTGCTTTACAGATGATAGCAAAATCAACAATAAGGTTGGCCTTGCATTTGTTATGTTCCAAGATTTTATTGAAATTGAAACTCTCCAATTTAGAATAAGACATGAGTGTAGTGTGTTTCAGGCTGAATTACTTTGCATAGCTCAAGCAGTCTCTTGGATCTGCAATAACGAAATCCTTTCATCGAATTTCTTAAATTACAGCGATTCTCTATCATCTTTGTGTGCCTTAAATAACATTAATTCCCAAAATAAACTAATTGTTAAACCAATCTCAATCTCTATTAATCTCAATTTTCTTCGAAGCAGAGGAGTACAAGTTTTCTTTTCTTTTGTTCGAGGACATACGGGAATCTATGGTAATGAACGTTCTGACTGGCTTGCAAAAGAAGCGACAAAATTAAGCGATCTGTGATTCCTATGAGCATTCCAAAATCATATCATAAGAAAGTTTTTAAAGAAAAGATTATTTCCGAGTGGAATAACTTGTATCAAATTTTAAATAATGCGCATCTCACCAAGGAATTTATTCCTTCTATTCAGAGTCGTTTAAAGGCTAAGCACTTTCATCCTAATTTTAAACTTACCCAGTTTCTAACTGGGCATGGAAAATTTAAAGCCGATTTAAAGCACTTCTATTTGTTGCCTACTGTTCTTGCTCCAGTGAAACAGTCCAGAATGCCAAGCATCTGATTCTTGCTTGTACTACTTGTTTGTACTCTTCGGAAAGACGTACACTCATGAATTGCCTACAAAAGAACAATATATAGTGTGGCCTCCTCCTTTCTCTGCCTTTGTTCAAGGCAAATCATCTTTTACATCGTTTTGTGCATACATTAATAGCATTTTTCCTGTATTATTTAGATTCTAAATTTCGTGTGTTTGTTAACATTTTCTGTACGTGAATATACATGTGTATATGTGTATGTGTGT
>BMAV01020579.1:680362-694144 GCA_019973955.1 Trichonephila inaurata madagascariensis | reverse complement strand
TGTATGCTTTTTGTATTTGTATTTTGAAAATTTTTTGTGATCATGTTTTCTTATCTTCCTCACATTGTATAATTTTAATTTTGCATGTGAGCAATCTTGTATTTAATTCTGTATTTGCTGTATTTGTATCCACTTTTTTTTCCTCTCATTTTTTCCCCCTTTTGATTTCCATTTGTGCCTATATCCTTCTCTACATGTAACTTTCTATCACTATTGTTTGAGCATTGACTTACGTTTGTAAGCCTTGTGTTATACTTGTCGGCACACAAGGAGTCTAACTAGTCTCAAAAAAATTATGTAAAATATTTCAAAATGATGAAAATTTTTGCACATTTTAACCTGTAATTTTGTCTATAATTTTTTTTTTTGACAGTATATTTTTATCAGTGATAACATGTGTACAAAGTTTCAAAGCTATAATGTAAGAAGCTTATTTTTTGAAAAATGTGCATTTTGAAAATTTGAGATTACAAGGAAAAACTTACCTTTAACTAATGAATGCCGGTATCATAGTTAAAATATTTAAAATTTAGTTGGAGCAATAATTTAAACTACATTAAAAATAAAAAGATTTATTTTTCAATCAAAAATTGAAAAAATCATCTCTAAACTGATCATCGTGAAGCAGTCCCCACCTTTAACTTTAGACAAGCGCATTTTCAAATTGCTCCTCTGAAGAATTAAATAATTGATTGGGTCACTTAGAAGTCATTTGAGGTCAGTGAAAGAATTTCTATTAAAATTTGTATAAATATTATAGAGGTGTTTTCGTATAAACTATATTATGCAAATATTTTTTTAAAAAATCAACAAAAAAATATAGAAATATATAAACGGCGTTTTTCGGTCATTGGAAATAAACATTTTAACACCTACAGAATACATTGGTTTATAATTAATTACTTTAAATTAAAACTGTTTTCCTTTAAATTAATTTAGTAAAATTTTACTGTAAATATATATGGAATTCTTTTTAATTATCACCAATATTTAAATTACCTCGTCAAAATAAAATATTAGTTGAAGCAAATTATGTTAAATCTTATTGAAATGTGTAAGCTACATAAATTCAACAAATAAGAGCTAAAGTCAAAAATTATAAAAGAAGCAATTTTATTAATATTATTAATTTGGAAAGCATAGGTACATAGCATTACTATCCAAAAAATGGGCTGTTATTCAACATTGAAAAATAATATTTTGAATAAACTATAACTATGCAATTTAAATAAAATTATTTGCTAAGCCTCTTAGCCTGCTTGCTATACTTATAAGTAGCTGTATGATCTATGAAATATCAAATAAGTTTTATGGTAATAAAATCTCAATAAATCACATATAACCAGAAGTTAAAAATAAAATGTATGGCGTAAAAATAAAATATTTTCCCCTTTTAAATGCAACGAACCCTTATTTTTTTTTAGAGTAATTTCAAGTTTCAGTGCTACATTATTTAGACAGTATTAATATACCAAGAACTATTTGAACCTTAAATAAGGTGAAAAAACGTTATGAAAGTATTGCCTACAAAAATTTTCTTTTCCTTATAACAAATAATGTATTTTTCATACGAAATAACCAAGTTTTTGTTTCCGTGCGGAATATCAACTGTTTAGTCTACTCATAAAAAATTAGTTCACTCAAATTCCAGTAGAATCCAGTCAAGTGTATTTTTGTTTAGAAACTGAATATTCCCCTCAAGTCATAATTTATCAAACATTTGAAAGAAAGCTTGTTTTATATACATATTTTTGTCTTCAAATTTATTCAAAAGGTTCGATTTAAATTGCCAGCAATAGAGTAAACGCAGTTTGTGGTGTAAATTACGGAACTGAGCTGTTTTTGGAATTTGCTTATGAATTTAACTGCAGTTGTGTGTGCTGGAATAAATTGGATTCGTTTAAAAATGCTTTAACTTACCAAGCTCGAATATCTCGAATATTTTGTTCCTTTATTTACTTTATTCTTGTTATAAAGATAAAATATGGTGATTTCTAGCTAAATTTAGAGCTAAATGGTTTCATTGTTTATTAGTAATTTTAGCACATAGTCTCTCATGGTTACATCCTCTTTTGTAAGGAAACCAAAAATAATAAAATTCAAACGTAAAGAAAAAAAGGCTTGCAGAATTATGACTTATTGAGAATGAAAGGTTTTAAAAAGTGCAGTTTGTAAGGAAATTGAACCGAGGATAAAGCTTTTTAAAGAAATTGTTAGAGAGTTTATTTCTACCTATTGCTATATATATATATAATAAATATTTATTTTTAGAATATTTTGTACTTATATAAAATAATAGAGCGAAAGAATTAATTTTATTTTAAAAGGAAGGTTATATACGTGAGAAGTTTCTCAAATAATAGCTTAGTTATATTTACTTGCTTTTTGTAAAAGTGTATGAGTGGTAAATTTTTATTTCTCTCTACATTTTAGAACATAATTGAATATTTGATATATGACTAAGTTACCGCCATCGAAAGATTTGGTAGTGTTGTTAAAATGATAAAGAATAATTTATAAAAATTATTATACGCATTTGGTGCAACATATTCTATATTAAAAATTGAGAAACATCATTATCGCTCCTCAACAGAAACAGTGTCATTTTAAAATCTCTGAAACTAAAAAAAAAAAAATCAGTTGTTCAGCCTTGAATTCATTTCAGCGATGGAAATGTTTGTAACGTTTTTATTTTGCTTATGACTTTCAAAAGAATATTAGTATTTAACTGTTTATTTTTCCTAATTTTTTTCAAAAATTAAATTAAATAGATAAATTTATCTAATTGCAGATATTTTATAAGTATAAAGATAAATACGATTCCTTTATTCTTTTTTTAAAAAAAAGGGAACCTTCTCATATTAAGCGAAAAACCTATCTTTAGATAATAATTGTATGGTTTAACAAATAATAATATGAGTTGCTAATAGCGAATAATCATTTTTGAATAAATGAAAATATTGATGCAAGCTTAGATTCGATGCGAAAATATCCCTAACTAAAACTGTAACTTCTGTTAACTATTATATATAAACTTCCATTTTTTATTTTTAAAATTTTCTTAAGGTCCTTAATTTTTCTTTTTAATGTGTTTTTGAAGTTTGAGTTATCCTCCTACAAGCATGTTCAGAGTGAATAAAAACTGTTAAATATTAAAAAAAAAGCTAAAAAAGCGATAAAAAATATAACGATTACACTCTCTCTCTCTCTCTCTCTCTCTCTCTAAATCCTGAATACATTCTTCTAAGCTAAAAATAATTCACAACATCTAAGTTTCCGTCAAATTTGACTTCGATATCGTTAACAAGAGAAAAAGAATTAAATAAATTCTGTAATTGATCAAAAGATGTAACAGAAGTCGTAGCATATTAAAAATTAAAAAACATATCATTTAATCAGTTTTTAAATGAAGATTACTGGTTCTTGAATTTATAGATTCGATGTTATTTGAAATTAGATAACATTGCACACAGGATGTCGTCTAATTCTAAAATGGCCGAATTGAATATGCATAGTAGGATTTACATTTGTAGTTAAAAAAAAACTATTAAATTAATCAATTTATTAATTATCATAGAACTGCGGATAAAATAATTCAAAGCTTGTTTTTTAAGTGAACTAAAGATTTTTTTTCTTCATTCTTTTCAGATTAATTGTTCTTAAATAATTTACAAATTTCACCAGAAGCGTATAAATCACAGTATCATCCGTATCAATGATACGGTGCTCCCAAGTTTCAGGGGTCTCAAAATGTGTAAGAAAAAAATCATAAAATGTTAAGGAGGACCTGAAAAGGGCCCCCAAGTAATTTTAATGCAGGGCTCACTAAGGAATTCCTACGCCAGAGAATTGCACAGTACTTAATTCGTTTAATTCCCTTTTAAATGGACGCTAAGGGATTAGTTTATAAATTAATTTCATTCCAATGATTTTGTCAGTAATTGAAATTATTATTTTATTTAAATAATAATTGAACATTAAAGGGGATTTTGTACACTAACAATTCTACATGATTACGTCTACTTTAGTAAATGCTTTCTATGATCATAAATTTAACAAACATAATCCGATTAATATTGGATTATTTTGAATTCAGGAAAGCTAGGGTACTTTGAAAATAAATATTAATCCGAGAAAATTTCAGTCTGGACGAAAGTTAAAATAACATGAATACCACTCAGAGAGATACAAATATTTCTGTAGGATATTTTTCATTGAATATTTTTAAGAGATTGGTAATTTATTAAAGTCTCAAACTGTAATTTTGAACCACACACTGTTAAATGACGAGGATATTTGCTCTGACACTAAACTTACACACCACGCTAATGTGAGGACTTTGAGCCCCGACAGGTTTAACATGCATCAGCTTCTCTATATGGCGTGTTTATAGTGGCACCAGGACTTGAACCAGTGACTTGACAGAAATAATTCCGGCCTCCAGTTTTCAACCTTCATCACTTAGTTACTTCTACGCACATACTTTTAATATGTTTCACCAGTTAGATAACGTTTGGGTACGATGAATGATATTTTGAAAATAAGTTTTTTAAAGAAAATATTTTTTTATAAAAATGCATATAGAGAAACTTTTAGATATCTAGGAGATAATAAAGGTATCAAGAACCTAATGATGGTTATTAAATTGTGTAATTTTTTCAGTAAATAGAGTAGATTTTATTCATCATTTTAAAATCGTTAAAGGTTATTCCGCATATAAAAATAATATAAAAAATGTTTTTAATATAGAAATATAACAGAAAAATAAAAGTTTGTTTATTTGTTTTATTTAGTCTTGTATCTTTTCCACAAAAATTGTGAGAACCCACCCTTTTTGAATTTTTTTTATTTGAATTAAAAATAGATATTAGTGGGATTTTCATTTCATTCATAGTTCTGAAGTCAAATTGCGATTTTTCCTCCATACGATGCGTTTCTATTCTTAATATCATGACTTTCTTTACGTGATTCTGATATTAAGATCAAATGAAAATATTTATTTAACCCGCGATCACTCGCGCGGGGTGTTCTCTACACCCCAGCAACAAGAAAAGCCTCCTACAATTCTAAAAATAATGCGCAGAGCCACGATTTTTTCTGTAGCTGCCCATTTTAGGTCATTGAACCTTCATACCTGATGTAATCAATCACACTAGGACGATTGGAATGTAACGGCCTTCAAAAGTTTATTTGGGGTGCTGAGAACACCCCGCGAGTGATTGAGTTATATTTTCGTACTCGAAGCATCTACGGAAAAGTACGTTTTACTCTTTCCGTTTAGGTTTTTTTTTCAAATATATTAATATGCACGAATATTTTATTTAAAATTTCAATAAATGCGGTATAAAAATAATATAATTCTATAAAATATTTGTAAAATACAATTTTTTTTAAAAAAATTTCAAAACGTTTTCTAGAAATTATGACAAAAGCTCCATGAGAAAGGGAGAAACAGCGACTTTGTCGTCTATTAGATACTGTATCAACTTATTGACAAAATGAACTAAGTGAATTCGATAACTGCGTGATTTCGTAACCAAATTTGGAGAGATGAAATTTGAAATCATAAATTTTTATAATACAGGTCGTGTTGATACCACTGATGAAATGTGCAGTATATATTATGTATCGCGAATATGTAACCTTTGGCCATTGCGAATATTTTATCATCTACTTAATACTGCAGGAATTAATGCTTCCTTTGTCTATCATTCGGTTCTTCCTGAAAATAAATGAGACATTCAATATTATTAGAGGAGATGAGAATGGATCTTGTGCAGCCACAGTGGAATATGTGAGATCGGATTTCCCAAACTTAAACAAAACACTCAAAAGAAGCTTTACTGACACAGAATATATTAAAAAGAGCATTAATCCCCCTAAAAAAGGGGTCATGTACTGCTTGTCCACGGGTAAAAGATGTAAAAATTATTTGTTTTTGTCTTCAATGTAAGAAAAATATGTGCTTAAAGCATATGAATACAGTCTGCGCTGAATGTTTGAAAAATGATTAAAATATTATTTTTCTACTTTTTACTATCCTTATCATTAATTATAAAGTATATTTATTACTGGTATATACGTTTTACTTGTGGTTTATGAAAAAATATAAAATTTTGTACTTCAAAATGAAAATTTTGTAGGTTTAGTTTAAATTAATGCTAGTCTCATATGAATGCAATAAATTAAACAATTTTGTTTGTATAATACAAAAAACCTCTTATACTTCATAAATATATATCATAATTGACTTAATTTTTTTTTTCTTATTTAAATACACGTGTTAAGAGTTTGGGGGTGTTCTCTACACCCCGCGAGTGACGACGGTAAAAAACAAGCGCGAGTGACCGCGGGTTAAGGTATCCGACTAGGTTGAAAAAGTGTTTTTTGACAAATATGTCGAATTTTTTTTTATGATTGTAAAACAAAGCCCCAACCTTTAAGATTCCAAAACAGTCTTTATTTTAATTTTACATAAATTAGAACTCTAGACATAGCAATTTTAATAAGTCATAGTAGTTGAAAACGAAACCGGAAGTAATGTCATCTGTACCGGAAGTGAGCGACATATGCAGTGTTTAATTATTATTTCCCTAAAAGGGAATTTCAAAAACCAAAATTTTAATTATCTGTTTACTAAGCCACAGTTTGCTAATAATTATTTCAAGCAATTTTGTTGCAAACGATTGGCAACGGAATTTTAAGACTAACACTATTCCGTGTGTGTTTGTTTACACACATTCGACGTTAGATTTACCACGCCTATCTTAATCCTGTTTTTTTTCTATTTTTTGCTTTATTTTTAGAATTTAAATTATTTTAATTTAATCTTAAATTTATTTTACCTGAAATCATGGGTAAATGTCGTTCATATCGTCCGCGTAAAAGAAAGTTTCATGGAAACCAAAATACATGCACTGAAACTGCTTCATGCATGGAAGAAAATATGACCGCCAGTTCACTAAAGCTGCAACAATGGAATCAGGTAAATAATGATGAAATTAATATTTCAGAACATTTAACTGGAAACAGGTTGATTGATCTGGAAATTTTAATTGGTATTTTTGCTTTATTGTGTTGCCCAACAATAAAGTGTACACAAGAAAACCCTTATCTGGTAGAAGATTCAAGATTTGGATTATCTTCAAATTCAAAAATTACAAAATTTCTTTATTCTTCAATTATCAAAAATTACAGTTTCATATCGGCATTTTGTACTTCTAAAAAGTTAGACAAAATGAATGAACTCAATATACTCGTTTTGTTTATGGCTTAAGATTGATAGGTAGAGGTGTTTCAGCAGGAAGAAAAATTTGTTCTGTTTTGAATCTACCTCCCTTCTCTCAAAGCTTGCATTCCGCCAACAAGAAAAAAAACTCCTCAGTGCTGCTACTTCCATTGGAGAAAAAATAATGAATGACGCAGCAAAAGGTATTAGGCAATTAAAAAAATCTATACATGATACTGTAAATTGTGGTGTTTCGGTGGATGGTACCTGGCAGCGTCGTGGTTTTGCTTCGCTAAATGGTTGTGTTAATGCAATATCTGTTGATACTGGGAAAATTGTTGACTTTGAAACTTTATCTCAGTTTTGTAGAAAATGCAATTCAAAGACGGAGCAACAAAATGTGAAATTGCGGTGTAATCATCATAAAAGATCTTCATCCAGTATAGAACCGGTTGGGGCTTAGCGAATTTTTGAGAGGTCGGAAGATCATAGAATGTTACGATACACTGACTATTATGGGGATGGAGATTCCAAAGCTTTTGATGTCGTGAAGGACATTTACGGGAAAGATTCTGTTACGAAGCTAGAATGTATAGGGCATATTCAAAAAAGAGTTGGAACAAGGTTTCGAAAATTGAAAAGCAAAAATAAAGGACTCGGGGGGAAGGTAAATTGACTGATGGTTTAATTAATAAGCTACAGAATTACTATGGAATTGCTATTCGAAGCAATATTGAGAACTTGGACAAAATGCAGTCTGCTGTTATTGCTGCCTTCTTCCATTGTTGCTCATCAAAACATCAGCCAAAACATGGACAGTGCCCTGTCGGAGCTGAAAGTTGGTGCAAATTTCAACGGGCTAAAGCTTCTAATATTGTGTATCAGGATAAATCCTTGGGACTGCCACAAAATATTATTAACATGATAAAGCCAGTTTATATGGATTTGTGTGACAGAAATCTTTTAAAGAAATGTTTACACGGCAAAACTCAAAATCCAAACGAAAGTTTTAATGCAATTTTGTGGCAGATATTACCAAAAGAAGTTTTCGTTGAGCATCAAACATTGCTTTTAGGTTCTTATATTGCTGTTGTGCAGTTTAATAATGGCTTTCAGGGATTAATTTCCATATTAAATAAAATGGGTATTGTTTCGGGTTATTATACTGTACGGGGACGAAAAACCTTCGATAATGAGCGCATTGCAGATTCGAAACATCACTCACTGCCAACAGCAAAAACCTGCAGAAGAAAACTTAGTGCCATTCGAAAAAAAAGAAATATAAAAATTGAGGAAGAAGAAGGAATTACATACAAAACTGGAGAATTTTAAGTTGTTTTCTTAATATTTACTTTATGTAACTAATAAGTATATTTTTTAAATGTGTTTTTTGAAGAATGAAATTTTCACGATAATTTTTTCACGAAAACTGTGATATCTCCAAAACAATTATATTAAATTCAATGCAATTTGCAACACTTATGTTATAAGCCCTTGAGAGTGAATCAAACCGCAGGTTTTAAGATACTTACATTTAATCACATTTTATAGTACTTTTTAGCTTAGAATATAGAGTAATTTTGACGAAAAATTATTAACGTGAAGTTCGAATGCTTATTAAATATTTATTTTCGAAAATATTTTTTAACCTGCGGTTTGTGACACTTCAGGTGGATCAATGAATATATCAATGCAATTAAAATTACATTATGTCCAATATATTTTTTTTATGCTGTTTTTCCTAAAATTAAATTTTTTTTAAAAATTTTATAAAAATAATTTTTTTTTTCAAAAACAGAGGTAATGCATGGTATTTATTTGATAATTATAACTCTTTAAGCCTATTCATGTTCTTTAAAACAGTAAAATTCTTCTGAAAATCAATTTTGAAAAAATTGGTCTTCGAACCTAGTCGGGTACCTTAAATGCTCGAATGCTGGCAACGCCTTTGTAATGACATTAATTCCAGCCATAAAATAACTTTTCGGCCGATAGGTTCTCATTTTATAAAAAAAAGTGACGAGTGCTCTTTTGCGTCAGTTAGAAATTTTATGTAGCTCTCTGATAAATAATTTCTTATTTTATTTATGGATTACTTGGTAAAAGCAAAGCGACATTGTAATTATGGAAAATTGTCAAATTATGCGAATGTACATCATTCAGTACAGTTTTCTGATATATCCGGGGTAATTCGATCTCCCGCCTTACAGGGTTCGATCCTTTTTGCATCGAAGATTATTGTATGGTACAATGAAAGCTGTAATTGAAATGGGAGAATAAACTTGAAGCGTTTAGTTATCATCTCAAGAATAATTCTCATCATTGACTCAAGTATTTACAGTCCGATTGTCATAGTTACCAAATTAATGACGGAAAACATTCTAATCAAACCATATCATAGTTCGAGTCAAATTCTCACCAATAAATAACCTTCAGTAGGGGAATGGTCGTAGATAGCTATGAGGGGGCCCTGTATCAAAATTCCTCCAGGGCCCTTTTTAAGAAATGGAAGCCTTGTTAGTGGACTGTAATTACACATGTTGGGGCCCCTGTAGCTTGGAGCCCCTTATCATTGATATGGCTGTAGCTACGCCCCTGGTCGTTATTGTGATTTCGCGGCCTTCATTGTTTCTGTCAACTCCTGATGCGAATAAAGACCCGTTGTGAAAAGGGGTGGTGAACGTTAAACCAGTGAAGACTCAAAAGTCCGCAATATTACTTTATGGGAAAGTCTGGAGAGTGAGGTGCTTGCTCAGTTATCATTCTCGTCGATTGACCACATTCCAAAATTACGAAATCTATCACCAATAGCCCTCGTATTGCTTCTAAGGGCGATGTTAATAAACAATCAAATTTAATAAAAAATAGAGGAAAGTATAACCATTAATTACAACAGAGTCCTCATTTGACATTCTGTCAAACTTACGACAGTGAAGTATCTACATGAATTTTGTCCTCATCACTTGATTGGGTTTTGAAATTGTGCGTGCATTTTCAGTAACCGTAGTGTAGAAACCTGAACTGACAAAACGCGTCCATCAGTGTCTCTATAAGACGGATCTTTACTAGAAACAGGACGAGCATGAAGCTTAACTAAAACATAGATGAGCTCAATCTCAAGAAATTACCGTAGTTCCATGAGAATTTAGAACCTTAATGTTTGAAAAGTAATCACTTCTAAATAATCATATGTGTAACGGGATTGGGATTATGTGTTTATGTGTGATTGCAAGTATTACATCCAAAGTGAAGGAAGATATACTTAAAAAATACAAAAAACATTTAATTCATCTAAATTCATAGTATCAAAGCTTTTGTGATTGTGTGTGTGTGGAACAAAGAGCTTTAAGAAGCTGAAAAATGTATAAAAATGAAAAAAAATGCATTTAACGGAATTAAAACTATGCTATGTTGTTCGATAAATATGTTGGCGATTGGTAGATTTTTCTACAAAGGATATTTGAGACGGATACAAAGTCCACAACATAGGAAGATATGATTCTTGAAATCTTCAACTAAAATGGTAAGTTTTTATCTCTGATCATTCAAAAAATAAATTAAAAGCTATTTTAATCTATTTTTTGCACACATATTCGTTACGAAACTAAAATACTTTATTTAAGATTAATTTAATCGAAAAAGTTACTTACTTATATATGAAACACACACATCTGATCTAACGTTAGTAAATCATTCGTATTTTCATGACACAAATTTTATTACTTACAATCATCTTTATTGATATTGATGTTTTAGTAGTAAAAGGAATCTCCAATTTGGATATTACTTTTCAAATTTTTGTTAAATATGATCGAAATATACGAAAATAGTCCATATATTCAGAATAGATTTACCATTTTCATTACTCTTATAACACATTTAGTTTAAAAGCAATATCTAATTCAATTGTTATGAATGTCAGATTAAGTATCAGATGGGAATATACTATTTTCTTTAATTTCCTTTTTGTTATTGGCAAAGGAAAAAATAACAACAATTTTCAATAGATTTGGAAAAGATTCTTTTTGAACTATTTTATGTAAATATATATAGAGCGAGACAAATAGAAAAGGCTCAAATTTCCTTACTATTTTAAATCCAATAACGGAATCAATAATGACCATATTCACTTTTAACATTGTCACAAACTTAAAGTGTATTTTTGGCAACTATGAATCTTGTTTACTTTAATCATTAAAAGGAACTTAATGCTATAAATATTCCTTATTTTTGACGTCATATTAATATTAGTTTTCAGATAACGTAGTTTAACAATGTGTGCCATCATTTAGAGGAGTCTTTTATTATTTAAGATATATGAATATCGGAGTTCGGTTATTAAAATCTATGGTTTTTAAGTCATTTGTAATGAATAGTACTGAAAAGATTGAATTCGCTTATTTTGAAATAGCATTTTCTAAGAATTTCAAAGAATTATTTGTTAGTTTTTTAAAACATTGATTGATTTAAACATATTTTTATTCATTATCTACTTTCTCGAACAATTATATTTTACTCTAGAGTACTTTTTCTATCAAAATTTGATGTGTACGAACTTTAATTTCATAGATAATATATAAATCTGCTTTTAGGATGAAGTAATACAGATATATTTCTGAGATTCTTTTCGAATAAAAATATTATAGACATTTTTATGTCTTTTAAAGGGTAAAAATTGATTTATTACAAAAAAATAATAAATATTTGACATGTTTTCACCAGTATATTAAAAAACATAAGCTTGAAGTACAAAAATATGATCTATTAACTTGTTTGATTCTAATTTTGAAAATTCTCCTTCTGTGTGTTTTTTTATTTAATTAAGTTTTTTAAGGACACACAACAACTTAAATAATACTTAACTTGAATTTTACACTAGTTTTATGATTCGATGCAAAAAAAGATTTTTTTTCACTTTCTGTATTCTTGTATATTTATTTTTAATTTTTACTGAAAGTTATTTAAAACTAATTTTAAGATACAATGACTTTTGGCTTGACAGATAATTAATTACTCACTTCTTAAAAATTTTAGCAAATTAAAGCAATTTTATATACATATAATATTTATTAGCGCAAAAAAACCTAGCTTAATGAAATATACATTATTAAAGTAATTATTTTGTCAAAATCATCTGTTTCAACTTAACGCGACTTTAAACAGGAACGACATATTAAAATAAATGCAAACTAAATACATCCATTACAACTATAAATTAGTGAAAAGTATCACCTTTACTTTTTTCTACACATCGCGATGTTTTAATTATTAAAAGTATTTTATATATATATATATATAATTTCAAACAAAAGTCCAAGTCTAGTGTAGTTCAACATTTTTCTAGTATTTCATTTCGAACGGAAAAGTATTATAATCTTATTAAAACATTTTATAGCATAAAATGAAATACTTTTATCCATATTATTACTATTATTCATATAAGTTATCATTACATCTCTTTAAAAAAAACTTTTAGAATTTTATGCATGCGATATATATATATATATATATATATGTATAATAAAATTAAACCTAATTCCAAATATAATGAAATAAATGATATTATTATACAATATAAATCCATACAACTTGTGTTGCCAAATTGTCCTGAAAATGTTCTTTGAATTAATTTTCCGTCTGAACATCACCATTTATTAATTTTATTCATTATTATATCTACAGACTAGATTTAAAATGTCAGAAATAATTTACAATGACTATTATTTTATTGATTGTTAAATACAACAGATTTATCAGACTATTCTAAATTATTTAAATGAATTTTAAAAAAATGGAAAAAGAAACTAACTTTTATTCGATCCTTTGCCTAGGGGGATCACCTTTGTCCTAATGCATTTCACTAATTTCTGCAGAAGAAAAAAAAATTTCAACTTTTTTTCAGACTAGCGTTAAACTAAACTTAATGTAATACAACAAAAGAACGTAATTGGAACATAAAAATTTCGTTATGTAATAGTATTTTAAAACAACTTAGAAAAAGCTTTGAAAAAAATTATATTAAAATTTATGTTACTTATTGAAGCATAGTTGATCCTTTACTATCAACAAGGCCTATATATATATACATACATATACACTGGTGTGCAAAACTTAAGCAACAATGTAAAAATTTAGCAGATAGCCATGAAATTGCAGAAAAGGAGGTCTGGAGATCAGTACAGTGAACACGAAAGTAGGTAGAAACGTCATGCGTATGCAAATATCAGAAACAAAACGTCAGAAGCGATGTTAGCGTACGCAAAACGCGTGATGTCGGCTCGCGCTGCTCAACAGTAGAATAAAATGAAGGACGGAGACGCAATTCAACATATTCGCTGCAAGTGCCAGTGAGTCAGTTCATGAAATATGGCTAGAAGAAATCACCAGGACGACTTCACACGTGGAAGAATGATCGGAAAGCTGGAGGAGGGGCGTACAGTCACCAGTGTAGCTGCAGAGTTCGGAATCAACAAAAGTGTCGTTTCGCGCACTTGGAAAGTGTTCCAAACCACAGGTACAGCTATTAGAAAGGTTGGTGGTGGCCGCCCGAGGAC